>JAFMSR010000493.1:0-49862 GCA_022818135.1 Saxidomus purpurata
GACAAGTTCAACATGAATCCACTGCAAGTGTTTTTATGACTGCTACACTCTACGTGATTTAAAACTATATGCCTCATGAACGTCTTGCTCGAGAGGGATGTTAGAAGACGATCCATATCAGTATGGTCTATACGCAGTGAGCAAAGGGTTAAGACTTCTAAATGTTCCATATTTAAGATAATTCGAACATGTTCTGATGATAATTTTACAATTTTATGGTAATGCTTGTTAGTGTTTTGATCAAATTCTAGAGAACAAAGGTCTAAACATTCTAGACAAGACGTACTTCCCTTTAAAAGCGGTTGTAGCACTTGTGATGCTGGAATACAACTTAGCTCTAGTTTTCTAAGATTACAAATTTTCTTTAAATTGAGCGTTTGAAGTATACCGTTTGCCTCATCTGCCGACCTACATTCGTTTAAACTGAATGAAACAAGCTTGTTTCTTTCGATTTCTAATAGCGTATTCAGCACATGCAGGTATTCAGTTTGTTTTGAAATTGTATCTATAGCGATGTCTTCGATACAAAATTTGATATTTTCATGTCCGTTATCTATGCTTTCACTCGCACATTCTACCACCACGTTCTGTATGCTTTTGATTGCTCTGGCATTTACAAAGCACGATCTTACTAATGAACTTTCACTTCTGTACTTTTGTGCTATATCATCTTTTGACAATTCTGCAAGTGTTTCACTCAGTACTGCTGTAGCAATAGACTGGTTAAAACCACTTACGAAAACGAAAATAGGTGAAATCTCGAGTACAGCTGGTAATGTATTACATTTACTTGTAATGGTATGTTTTATTTCTACATTGCCAGGCTCTGATTGTATGTACAGGGCTGCGAAATATTCTTGCATTGACTTACGCTGGAATGAATAGTTTCTTCTTCTGATAGAAACTTTTCCAAATATTTTGTTAAGTGTCAATATCCCAATACTGACACACTTTTCAAGCAAATTCTCGGGCATATATTTTGTAACTGTGCTCTTTTCAAACACTAAACAATGTTCTGTGTTTTCACTAAAGAGAGTTTCAAAGGCTAGCCTACCAATACCTAGTAATAGATCGTATTTCGTCCGACATTCTTCAGTATGCCTGAAACATGCTGGAAACTGCTTTTTTGGTTTCGCGCTTTTTATTCGTACAGAGAAGTTTCCTATCTTATGAATACCGTGAATAAGTGTGAGATCGACTACTTTAGTAAATAGTTCACACTTTGAGTTACCCATCGACTCTCCATCAAACCACAGACAAATAAATTGGAGAAGGATGTATGGAGTTACAAGTAATTTGTCATGTTTAGTTTTGGCGAGAAGTGTTTTTAAGTCGACGGCTGACTTGTGTTGTTTGCTTCTTTTATTCAGTATTGATACAGCGTTTTCTATGAGTAGATTGACTTTGCATTCCTCAAACTCGCAGATCTTCAAATGCTTGTCTATTTGATTTACACCAAGTTGTAAGGCAATAAGCTTCCATGGGCGAGTGGTCGTAATTGTGGTGCATTTTTGACGAGAACTTCTGTGTGGGATTGGGGTCAATGTGCAACCAGACCCACATGGATGATACCATTCGTCTAAACCATCTAAAATTATAAGGCACATTTTGTCGGCAAAATATTTGTCAAAATATTTTTCGAATACTGTCTTGAAAGTCTTTTGAGGATCTGAGATTCAATCATATCATCAACATGACTGCCGCTATCGTTTGTCTCTTTAAGAAATATTAGAAAAAGGAAGTCAAACTTATCAATGGCTTCAACGTCCTCTTTCTTAAATGTAGTAACTAGATTTGTATCGGGTTCTTTTGCATGGCACCACATCATACTAAGGTATTTTACAAAAGCTGTTTTTCCTACACCTTCTCTTGCTGTGATATAAATATTTTTGTACGGTTCGGACCCATGGAAAAGCATTTCCTTGCATGATTTAATAGGTCTTTCGTTAGGAGGCTCTTGAAAACGGTTAAATATTTTTACTACATCAACAGAAACTAGCTGTTGTGGAACGTAAATGTTTAAAAGAGACTCATCGTGTTCTTCTACCAGAGGTGAAACTTGAGCCGTGCTGTAATTGTCGCGGTAATGGAGAATGAGGTCCTCTCTCAGTCCTACAAATAAATGATGTACATTTTCTATAATAACTCATCAATTTATCCAGTGTGAACGAATTGCAAATACAATACAAAGCTTCAGCGCATGAGCTTAAAGAATCTGTATTCAATTTTGTTTTGTACTCTGCTGTGCAAACACAAATGTTAGGCCTTAGATTGATCAAGAACAAACGCGCAATAAGTTCTGAAACTATACAGAGCAATTAACTTTTCTCATCATTATGGTGGATAATGTTCCATAATGATAACAGTTTATATTTTTGCTGTCTCGCTTACGAAGTTTATTTTCAATTTCTTTCGCTAGAAAGGATCTGTACCAGAATTTTAGAATCACGCGTTTATTTATTCAGTAAGTTAAAGAACACATCTATGTAGTTACCTTTTGTCAGTCTTAACATGTCAAAATCTGTTTCAGAAACGTTGTTTGCTTTTGGAGAAACAATGATTTATGCGTCCACTAAAATAGGCAAAAAATAAACATAAGCAATAGGGTATATAGTATACATGTTTATAACAGTTTAATCCTAACTACTGGTATACGCATACATATGACTCTACAGATACTTATCAAGGTTTTGATACTATTTCGTAAGCGTTTCACCAAATTATCAAACAACTAGTTGCTTTAGAGTTGATAAATCTTCGCATTTACGCTTATATTGTAGGTCTATTCATGTGCAAAAGCTTGTACTCTAAACTTTACCTTGCTCTGGTATTTGAATAAGTATAGATCGATGGTTCTTCTTTGACTGTTCATCTTCAAATAAGTTCGCTTTTGCCACGTTTGTTGATTTATTTTCTCGAGTGCAAGTTTCTTTTTTTCATCAATCTCTTGTATTACCTTACTTCCACCTTTCGATATTTCTTTTACCACGTCTTTAGAAGTTGACAATAATTGATTCTTGAGATCTTTTGCAGTTTCTTGTAGCATTTTCAGCATTTCGCTCTTTTCCTCATCAGCGTGTTTTGCTATACCTTCTTTTGCCAGCTCCATGTGCTCTGCAATATCGTCTTTTACCAGTTTCTTTTTTGTGTCGAAAGATTCTTCAAAGGCATCTTTTATAATCTGTTGCATCTGTTTTTCTTCTAGCGACACACTGTTTGCTTTCAGCTAAAATGCAGTACATGAATGATATCTAAGGCGAACACGAAAGCAGTGTCGGTGGAATTGATGATGTTAACGATATATTATCATATTGTTTACTTTTTATAACTCTATGTATACAGAAGTGTTTTAGCCAAAGTAGGTCACAAACTATCCATTAAGCCCTTAAAAAGTCTATCACAAGCAAAATATCTCTTAACACAATAAAAACCTAATATTTGTTTACTAGTTTCGGTGGTGTTACCAGTGTGACTCTCGGTGGAAAGAAACATTTAGTATATAATAGCTCCGTAACATTGTTAAGTATACCTGATCGGCAGTAAATGTTTTGCTTACAATTACACTGCAGAAAGAAGTATGTATAGAGTTTAGTAAAATAGATTGCAATGAAAAACAGTATTATTGGTGTATTCAAATGCACGTCGTTATAACGAAATAACGAAAGTCAATTTGATGCTGTAGAAAAAAAACTGCAAAGTAACGCACCATTTGCAATTTCGCCACTGCTGCCTGGGCATTTTTATCAACTGCTAAACACTTGGGATCTGATAGAAGGTCGATCAACGTATCTATGTATTTTGTTATATCCGCATCGGACACCGAGAGATTTGCTGAATGTCGAATAAGCCTTCCGATATCACGTGCCTACAAATCATAATTATTTTAATAAGACAGTTACAGGGAAAAAGGTCTGTCTTGCTACATGGCCATTTTGAAAGACTTGAATGTAAAATTGTACTGCAGTTTTTAAAGAGGGGCCATTTTGTGAGAAATTGTCCTCTTCATTGATTCTTAAGTACTTCTTAAGAAGTATGATCATTCAGCTAGCGTAGCCTTAAGTATGGATTTGAAAAATAGTTTGTAGGTTGCAAACGTTGTAAATTTTCTAAATATCAAGTCATCCACTCAATGAATCACTCTCAAAAATAAAATAAGCATTCAGATATCACGCTCCTGAGAAAAACACCATTTTATATAACAGTTACAAGAAGAAAAGAATTTTTGAATGACTTGTATGTAAAATTGATTTCTTTAATTGTAGCATCTTTCACTTCAAAAAGGGAATATAATGTACTTGCCTCGGTACAGATGTTTTTAGGTTGCAATAATTTTGCTGCCATCTTGTTCTGGAACCGTTTGTTGTTTAACATGATGTTGATAACTCCGTTGAAATCTGATTCTTTCATTGACTTAACTTCGCTGTAACCATCAGCAGACATGTAACACTTTGCCAACTGGAAAGGGTCAGTGCAAAACTGCGTTGCGTCGGCATTTCTCCAAGAAGGTTCGGACTTTCCAGGAGCGTAGTATCTGTGTTCCCGACGGATGCATCCTCGTATAGCATGGCAGATGTTTGTTGGACATTGAACCTTTGGCGTCAGTTTAGGGTTTTTAGATTATGAACTTTACATTTTCCGCCTTTGGTACAAAAACCTTGTGTTGGACAGGGAAGAATATTAGCAGTCGTACACGAATTACACGCCACTTGTGATGTTGTCCCAATGTTTTTGCCTATTTACTTAATTATGTGAGTTTGAAAATCAATTATATTACTTAGAACAAATTCTTCTAGACCTTCTTTGGTGAAATACAATGCTATCGCACCTTAAACCCAGTTCTGAATCTTGTCCTTTGGTGGTGGTGCAGCCGCCGCCATAACTGCAAACTCGTTCAAACTTCTGAAAAACAAATCAATCAATCATGAAATAATGCTTACGATATGTAAATCATAGTTCATTTTTCACACATAGAGGCTGAAACGCATTAAATGAGAATAACCATAGCTTCATTACATATATATCTGTGCGATACCTACTAGATTGCAGTATAGAGCCATGAACGCTCTATTACATACATATAAACATAAGGGTTAAGGTTAAATTCCCTAACGATACACTTGATTTTTTAAAATTTCACTTACAGCGCAAAATTAGCCTAAGCGAAATGAAGTCATTGGTGCATGTAATTAATGCGAGTCATACATCTTTAATTTTTCTACAGTATATGATAATATTTGCAATTTGAATATGACATCTTTTGTTTGAGGTCATGATACAGTTAGAGTTTGTTTCATTTGACGGCATCGAAATCGAAATACGGTCAGGGACTTGCCTTCTTCTCAGCTTGAAATTTCTGTACGAGTACAGTCATCGCAAAAAGGCATCATGCGTTCCTATTCTAGCTTTAAAGCCTCTTGACTTCGAGAAAAAAATGACACAAAATTAGGTCTTGTATGCCAATTTATTACTTTTTCTGATAACAAAATATACAATTTACGATCCAACTCAAAGAGAAATTTAACACACGCAAGATCAAAAGCAGAATACCTTAAACAAACGTTTAAAATCGTTTCCATGCAGACATGGAATTCCATACCAGAAACCACCAGAAATTCAGTCTCTTTAAATGCTTTTAAGTATCATTACAAACTATCTTTCATGAGTAATTACAGCACATTATAAAATACAGGTGTTTGCTCTTTATTTTATTAAGTCGGCTATGCATTTGTATGATTAATATTGTTACTTTGTTATATATAGAAGGCCTCAATGTAAATATGTAATGTACATTTTGCTTTTAATGTATTTGCCATATGAGTTTTACCTTCTGAAAATAAAGACATTATTATTATTATTATTATTATTATTATTATATCCTCTTCATCATAAATGTTACTGTGCAATAACCAAAATTAATTTAAACTGATTGTGTATCTCGAACAATTTCAGTGCTGTAATATAAATAGATGAAATAAACTATAATTACAGATACGTTCAATATTGAAAAGTATTGAATAAGAGGCGTATCATGTTACCTTTGAAAGACCCTAGAGTGAATTCAACATTTAACATGATATAAAATTGTCTGACCTTTAGACAAGGATCATAGCGGGTGTATTATAGGTATAGAAATATCTGAAAATGATAATTAAATTCGAAATCTTTGAACGAGACAAGGCAATATATATAATCAATATTCTCTTATACATGCATTTCGAGGCATATGAAATTTTCTGCACCTTTTTTAAATAACAGACCAAAACTTAAACTGCATGGTGCAGCGTTTAAGCTTGCATGTCCCCTGATTTAAAGGTTTTTAGTCCTTTCCTCGTCTGGTCTCTGGTAAGGATCTTCATGACTGACAAGTTTTCTTCTTCTTTAAAACTCGATGTAACTAAGTACTGTTAAAACATGCATTTATATACATTATACATACATACAAACTGTAACGGTTACTCAAACCAAACTACTGCTAACATTTGATAACATATTTCATTAAAAAATGTGTATTGGTTTCCAAAGGAAACATGTGACTGCATTTAAAACAAGCTTCTTTCCAAAACAAAGACGAATCTTTAATGATAAAAAGGAATGCTAATTTGGAATAGAAATTTCCTCGTGTAATTAATTCGATCTATTATAATTAACAAATGCATACTCGGGATTTAAACTATTATGACCAACAAATCAAAATCATTTATAATAATTGAAATAATGTACAAAAATAAAGTGTCAACGCTTAATTAAATAACTATAAAATGAAATTAACTTACGGTTTTGTATTTCGTTTGGTAAAATTCCAGCGGATGTGACGTAAAATCTATTTGTATTTAAATGAAGTGTTTTTTTGCCTTATATGTGCGAATAAATAGTTCTTACAGTATACGTGCATATTTGAAAATAGGATATACAAACGAGTTTAACAATCATAAAATATATTTATAGAAAAACGTAAGGAATGGCTATTACCAGACTATCGTGCTATCGTGGCCAAAACTGTTATTAATATAAATTGTAAAAACTTCACAATGATCAAGATAAACTGTAAGATTGTTCAAAATGATTTGAAATCCAAACTGAAATGTAAATCAAAGAAAGCAAAGATGGAAAATGATTTTATTAAATTAAAAGACTATTTAATAAATTAACTAACAACGGAATTATATATTCAATACTCAAGCCCCGGAAAATAAAACTAAGGGTAAACATGTAAACATGGCGTTGCAGTATTCAGACCATACAGTCACGGTAAATGTATGCGTCACAAAGAAAAACTTTGACTTTGATGCATAAACAAACATAACTTGTCGAAAGGGTCTCAAAATACAATATTCTTAGCAAACATGTTCAGTCACTACCGCATGTTTATATTGATGCATTTAACCTTTTTTTTATCAATAATGCATTGTCTATATTGTGCCAAAACACTTTAAAAGTAAGAGTATTTTTGAATAGATAAATCACTATTGTATTAAACGAACAATTTTAAGACTGAAAGATAAAACTTCAACATAGTTATGAATCGGATGTTGCAGATAAGTATATTTTTACAAGCACAGGTTCCAAATTTCTACACAGCGTCGAAACCACGTTTAATTTCTTCTGCTACTCCCCAGTCATTCAGTGCGTTATGATCGAATAGTCGGTACTCTACAATGCATGAACGGCCCTGCTATTAATACCTGAATCAAACTAGACCTAACACTAATTGTGATTAATACCCCCGACATACTGCTTTTTAAACTGAGGAAGTTTGAAGTAACAGAATACCTTGCAAAAAACTAAAATAAAGATAGTGTCCTTGGCAATCACTCTGCAATTTGTCAAGATAGAGTTATGGTTCTTGTACACTGCACTTTCTCTCATTGTGCTTGACCATTGTATGAAGTTGAATTGAATTCCAACTAGTAGTTTTCAAGTAATGCTCCGGACTAGGAACAGTAACAAAGGGCAATAACTATGTAATTAATCAAGATGGAGTTATAGTTCTTGTGCACTGCACTTTCTCTTAATGTGCTCGACCATTGTATGAAGTTGTGCTTTGACAAGAAAAATGCAACGGACCGGCCAACACCACCCGACCAACCAAATGGGTGACTCCAAAATGCCCCCTTAAACTTCGTTTCGGCGGTATAATAACCTTAATCAAATACTATTTCGACAATCTTATAATGATGTAAGTAATGATTGACACGATTCTAGCAAAATGTTTTAATGATGTAAGTTATGACTGACAAGATTCCAGCAAAATCTTATAATGTTGTAAGTTATGACTGACACGATTCTAGCAAAATCCTATAATGACGTAGAAATGATGTACAAAATTCCAGCAAAATCGTATAATGTTGTAAGTAATGATTGACAAGGTTCCAGCAAAATCTTTTAATGATGTAAGTTATAATTGACAAGATTCAAGCAAAATCTTATAATAACGTAAGTAATTATTTACAAGATTCCAGCAAAATCTTTTAATGATGTAAGTTATGATTGACAAGGTTCCAGCAAAATCTTTTAATAATGTAAGTTATGATTGACACGATTCCAGCAGAATCTTATAATGTTGTAAGTAATGATTGACAAGGTTCCAGCAAAATCGTATAATGTTGTTAGTTATGATTGACAAGGTTCCAGCAAAATCTTATAATGTTGTAAGTAATGAATGACAAGGTTCCAGCAAAATCTTATAACGTTATAAGTAATGATTGACAATATTCCAGCAAAATCTTATAATGATGTAAATAATGATTGACAAGGTTCCTGCAAAATCTTTTAAAGATGTAAGTTATGATTGACACGATTCCAGCAAAATCTTATAATGATGTAAGTAATGATTGACAAGGTTCCAACAAAATCTTATAATGATGTAAATTATGAGTGACACGATTCCAGCAAAATCTTATAATGTTGTAAGTTATGATTGAAAAGATTCCAGCAAAATCTTATAATGATGTAAGTTATGATTGACAAGGTTCCAGCAAAATCTTATAATGATGTAAGTTATGATTGACAAGGTTCCAGCAAAATATTATAATGATGTTAGTAATTATTGAAAAGATTCCAGCAAAATCTTATAATGTTGTAAGTTATGATTGACAAGATTCCAGCAAAATCTTATAATGTTGTAAGTTATGATTGAAAAGATTCCAGCAAAATCTTATAGTGTTGTAAGTTATGATTGAAAAGATTCCAGCAAAATCTTATAATGTTGTAAGTTATGATTGAAAAGATTCCAGCAAAATCTTATAATGATGTAAGTTATGATTGACAAGGTTCCAGCAAAATATTATAATGATGTTAGTAATGATTGAAAAGATTCCAGCAAAATCTTATAATGTTGTAAGTTATGATTGACAAGATTCCAGCAAAATCTTATAATGTTGTAAGTTATGATTGAAAAGATTCCAGCAAAATCTTATAATGTTGTAAGTTATGATTGAAAAGACTCCAGCAAAATCTTATAATGATGTAAGTTATGATTGACAAGATTCCAGCAAAATCTTATACTGATGTTAATTATGATTGACAAGATTCCAGCAAAATCTTATAATGATATTTGTAATCACTGACAATATTCAAGCAAAATCTTACAATGCTGTATGTTATGAGGTACAAGATTCCAGCAAAATTTACAATGATGTAAGTTATGATTGACAAGATTTCAGCAAAATCTTATATTGATGTAAGTTACATTTGATAAGAATCGAATTCAAAATAAAATTTATAAAATGATATGAATTTCAAATAAGGCCATTTTTGATGAATAAAGGTCGACTGGCCCCTTAACTCAGGCCATATTACATGATGCATTCAACTGGCAAACATATACACCTCTATACATGTAGATTGTGCAACCATACATATATATAAAAAATGTATGAAATTTACATGGTGTTTACAATAAACCTAAAGACAGCAAGTATAAATTATCGAACGCCTGGAATGCTTGCAATCTTGCTATACATAGTGAAAATTTAAAAATGTTACACTACATCCCTGGCTCTACGAGTACATTATAGGTAGAATGTTTTTTGTACTTGTAAACCTAAAAAGTGACAAAATACAGAAAATAAAATACAATGTAATACTTTCACTTTCATTGAACCAGTCCGGAAAACGATGAAGTAAAATAACACTTACTACAAGAAACGCGAAAACTGAGCTGCGTGGAATTACTACATGTGGTATATGTAGCATATTAGTTACATTTTCTCAGAACTTCAGTACCAAGCTGTGATACGGATATTGTTAGCGTCAGATTATACGATTTTTCTACACAGTTACAGCAATTGGATTGTTGCTATAGTAAAAACACCACCTAATGCAATATTTTGAATTATCTCTCTTAATATAATGGAATTTGGAACTCTTAAACTAGTTATGTGATTTTACTTTATATTATTCACGGCAATAGAGCACATTTAGCGAAAGCTGTATATCCAGCTAAAATTGTAACCACATATTTTCCCTTATACTGCGAAAGAATGCATGTCTAGAATATAACTAATTCAGCCTATATCTCACACAGTTATAAAGGGCATTGAACGGAAGGCATATAGTATCGAAGAATCATAAGTTTATATGGTTTTGTGTTTGAATAATTGAAGAACTGCGTTACTGTTTAATATCACTTGACCATTGCAATAAACCCGAATTTATATTTGCCGTCTACTTAGGAACATTCATCTTAGCGACTTCGGTCCTGTCCCTACTTTAGGCGTATAGGGTTTTCTTTGTGATAAAGGTATCTCGTTTTTTAACAGTCTAAAGATGGACAGGTATGAATATTTGTACAGTCTAAGAAATGTAACCTTAATGAATAAAAGTTTAAATTCTACTTACATCTAAACACACAAACTGAACAACACAAAACCTTATGAGTAACATGATACTGGTTTGTCACATAATTCGCGACCAGAAAACTCGAGGTCAAACCTAATTTTACAAATTTCTCATTTTTATACATGTGTTTGACAAAATGACACAAGATGTTGTTGTCAGTATTATATTACTTATGTTGGCATTTAAAACGATCTTCTGTGTTGTTTAGTTTTTAAGATATAAATAGAATTTTAGTAAACTTTTATGTCTAGCTATTGTTCTATACTGTCCTAACATGTCTTAAACATAAGTGAAATATTTTGATAACATTAATATGTGCAACGTTTTATCGAACTGCATTTTGTCGTTAGGGAGATTTTGGTAATTTTCTTTTTTTATTGAACGTGCAATGGCAAAAGTAGAAGACCCTTAAGGCAGATAGATATATCAGAGAGACTTGATATTTACACAACATTGTCAGGCCTTGGGCTAGGTTTTAGTACACTATGAACTTTTTTTTTTCTTTGATTGTTTATAAGTCTCGGCCGACCCTGGGATTTCCCCCTTGGTGAACTTGCCAAGACTCCTGACAGACGCAGGTTGAAGAGAACCAGGGAAATATTTGTTCCTAAAACTAATGCCGCATAATTCACTTTCCTTGAAAACGAAAGCAGGTCTTCACATAATTTAGCAGGAAAAAGGCTTACTGTTTTAACATATCTATTTTTATCATCGAACTATAATTCCTAGAAATAACGCTTCACATTCGACGATGTGAGTAGTACTTCCTGAAAATAGAAAGTAGGTCGTCACACAAATATATATAAAGAGCGCTCACATATCTGTACAGTTTCGTAATAAATTAGGCAGATGATCATACGAGTTGTTGTGTTATAATGACTTACAGGATACGCATGTTAAAACATGTACTGGCACATATATAGGTAAGTACAATGTGTTTTATTATCACAGTTTTAATGTTGTGTTATTCTCTATTATCTACATGAACAAGGCGTTTAGGATAATTTGACAGTGACGCAACAGAAGATTGCACCACTATTTTGTAAATAATTCATCTAAACGTGTACGTACAAGCACCGGCTGTTAATGAAATGAGTGTTGTGTGTTCACATATATATGTTATATTGCTGTCACATCATTCTAAATTAACTGCACATATAGATCTACATTGTATATTTATTGTGTTATTAAACTTCTAAGATGTAGATTGACTTTAATTATCATCAAAAGTTTTGCTGAGTAAGCAACTTTATAAAACTTGGATTATGATATTCTTGAGATACTAATGTACAAGTGAAATTTCATGAAACATTTTGAGAAATTGTATCATGGCTACTGCATATTTGTATAGGAAAAACACTGTACTGTATTTCTGATAATTTGAACTTTGTGTGGAGGCGGAGCTTAGACTGTGCTCTATTTGTAATAGAGAACTCTAAATATAGAACACGTTTCAGATTTTTTTTATTGCCTTAGTAGATATTTTGGTTTACAAGAATAACTTGACAAAGTCTCCATCGGCCAGTCAAAAACAAAATAAAAAATAAATACACTTGCTCCGGTATATGATTTTGTAGGCTACAGAAAACTTTAAAAAGCAAACAAGTAGAGTCTGCATGTATTGATTTTCTTACAGTAAAAAAAGATTGAGGTCGCTACCAAACAATTTTGTTACTTCACACGATATTACGTCGCACAATATTGTAGGGCGTGAGAACTGTTATTAAATCAACTTGCCATAATACAAATCAGATAGAGTAACTGTTACGCCTCCTCGAAATAACATAATTATTCTCGCCAACAGTACTCCATCTAATACTTTTTTAATTGCTGATTCGAACGTTGCTGTGTTTAAATAAAACTAGTTCGAACCTCTGTTACTTTAACGTCCAACCTACGTACCCTCAAATCAATAGGATGAATTTTTGTTAAGTTCATTGTGTTTACGAAACTTGTAGGTTCTGGTGAACAGGGTTCTAAATAAACCAGAATAAACTGTTTTCAAAGTTTGTATTATGGCTACTACATAACAAAACAATGTACTGCCCCGACGTCACGCCAAATTCCCACTTGTCTCGTTTTGGCACCCCCGCCAGTACGACAATTACCTTATATGTCGTATCGGCGTACTTGTCTACGGAAGCTTAAAGTGTGCACCTGGTGATGTGTTGATAATGTCTCATTCGCGCTAAAATATGTCGACATACTGATGTACATCAAGGCAAGGTGTCATGAGCTCAGACGACTTGTCGATATAATCGAATCATGTCGTAAAAACCTAAGCAGTCTTGTTGTAATAAATGAAAGCGACAAGATTACAAGATGTGAAGGTCAACCTGCACTTACATGCAAGACATCAAAATACATTTCGACAAGGTCAGTGTCGTCTTACTGCAAGCCGACATGACCACGTATAACACAGCCACTTGACAAAAGAAACCATGACAAGTACATGTATATGAAAAACAAGTCATGTTGTCAAACGATAACGCAACTTGATGAAGAAAACATCAAATGTGTTGACTTAGCTTTCCAGCAAAAACGAAATGGCCAAGATGGCCTTATATCGCTTACATGGCTACCATTGGCTATAATACAAGATCATCAACAGCAGAAAGGGTCACTTTTTACCTGGGGACATGATTTTGACATTCTTGAAAGATGTCAACTAGATAATACATGTCAAATGTCTACCCTCTAGGCCTTGTGGTTTCAGAAATAAAGATTTTTTTAATGTTTTACCTATATGATACTATGTAAAATAAAGAGATCCCGGGCGGGGTCGATTTTGACCCTGGGGTTTACTTTAGTAAAGGGTCAACTAGGCAATGCCACATGCTAAATATCTAAGCGCTAGGCCTTGTGGTTTCTGAGAAAAACTTTTCCCTATATAAGCCTATATAAAAATAAGTGACTCCAAATTAAATAGGCTAACTATACTCCGTGTTTTTACATTTGGTACGACTGCGACATCCAATGATAACTTTAGTGTAACGCCTGTGAAAGGTGTACATAAAAAAGTATATCATGTCGTCGTTTAACTTATTGGAACGTTTCTGTGCAGGAAAACTTCTGGAATTTGAAGTAGACAAAATGTTTTGTTTCAGCATTTAACTAACTACTATAGTGTAGATCTAGATTTTGTTTTTATTCATTTATCTATGTCAAATCCCTCATTTTTTCCTGGGTCGGACACGATTCTACAAAATCAAGTCTTTTTTTCTAAAGTTATATTTCCATAACTTTTTATACCCCAAAACAAAAACCCCTGCTTCTAGCATTATAGCATAAAATGTGCTGCTTTTGCCCATTTTGCCGGTGTTTTAACAGGAGAAAAAAACGTGTGTTAACGGGGAGATTCACGCGCCGTTATAACCCGTTTTCATTTATGCGCAGTACAGGGCCATTGTAAACAATGGACCTGTCTCCCAAGTTTTACATCATGTACAGCGTCAACAGTGCCGGGCTTAAAAACCGCTGGTGACGTCATAAATATGACGTAAACAACACGGACGTTGTCCCGCGTATTACCAGTCAGAGTGTTTCATTTTTATTTTTATGATTTTTTAATGCTATTTATGCTAGAATAGCGCTAACGCACGTTTTTTCGTGTTATAACACCTGCAGAAACCCTCGGGATATATGTTGGTACCCTCGCCCTAACGGGCTCGGGCACCAACCATCCCTCGGGATTCTGCAGATGTTATAACACGAAAAAACGTGCGTTAACCCTACATTGCAATGAAATTAAAAGTGATTAAGAACCAGCAAAATGTTCGTGGATTCTGCTGTGAACCAGGTGTAATCGTACATGCAGTTGTAAATACATGTATTGAGTGTGCTAATCTTCAAACACAGAACCGGTTTGCAAGTCATGTCTACTCTCCAAATTAATGGAAAAGAATGAGAACAGCAAATGATTTAATATTTATCATTTTAAACAATTTTGCCATTTGGCCTACAAAACGGCATTTGGACTGCGGCGTATTTTTACACAGATGCTTTGGGTATGGACTCACCACCCAATCTAATACTTGTCCCATGTTGTACTGAACACATATATAAACACAAGGTTTGAAACAACTGAAAACTCGAATTGCATATTTAAGGCATAAGACCTCGCCCGGTTTTCCAATGCAAAACGATTTTCTAAATCAAATCCCACGCCAAACTGCATCGAATACGGTTGGATTGAGATAATTTCGAGAAAAAACACTTCTGTTACTTCTACACAAACCACATCTACTATATACATGACGTTTTAAAAATAGGTTTCCCGCCTCGCAGTATATCAAATAGCATGCGCGGGGTACCATTGAGTTTACAGTGCGGATTACATCTTGTGCGAGTACTATAGCTGGAAATTTGAAACTTCAAGACTTTTTAGCATTTCCCGCCGTTAAATAATAAGTAACGGAAAAATGACATGATGTGGTGATCAAAACATGCATGCATCTGTGTACGTTTTCTATAGAAAAATGTCATAAATATATATGTATAAGCTAATAGTCAACCTTCAACGATGCATACTTGACTGTGCCACCCAACTTATATTTAACGACTTGTACCTTTATAACAGCGTAGCCGGGTGCTTATAGTTTACTATTTTTAGAAATGACATAAACACTATCCCTGAGATGTGATATAAGGAATAGAGTTGTTTCAAATATTGTATTTATAATGTTCCGTACAACATTGGGCAAGTATTAGATTGGGTGGCGAGTCCATACCCAAAGCATCTGTGTATTTTTACATCACCTCTTTTATTTTAAGCACGTGGCTTTCTCGTATTTTGCGAGGATATTTTGTGCGGGAACTTGAAAGAAGATATCATCATATTTGCCGACAATCAAATGTTCCGACAGAGCAATGGCATATGTATATACCATAGAAATTAAAACAAGTCATTGCAAGCTGAGTAACAACTTTTCATTTCCATCTCCGCAGTATTTTAATTAAATTGCTGTCTTTTTTCACGGACCCTTATACACATTATATAGGTCCGTGACTTTTTAAAAGATAAAATTGCTTCTTTATATCCACGATACAAACAGACTGGGAATAATTTACAATTTAAATAAGTCATAACACCGCGCGTTTTAATCATTATCTTGACCTAGTATGTGGAACTTTATGAGAAATTGAGATTTTTGAAAATAATTTCGTGTTCTTGAACTGAGATCTGCAACATGTTCGCTTATATAGATCTATTCGTCCTGTTGCACAGGTGCATATTTTGCTCTGAAGTACTTAACTACAGTATGAACTGTTCTTTTCCGGCTACGGTATTTTTGTGAAAACTTGTTAATTGCATCGTCATAGGAAAATATATTCGAAAACGGGAACTGTTGCAGCAATGGGTACATAATAAAAAAATATGTGCATAAATTTCTGATTATTGTATAAATTGACTTTCAACGGGGGAACCATGCGTGAGAGCGATCTATTCATAATAAAAACAAAATGTTTGTAGGTTGCAGGTCAGTAATGTCTCTCTAATAGTTTGACAATCTATCTAATTTCGTATTTAAAGCGCACGTCCAGAATATGCCCGATTCATGTAACTGACCGTACCGTAAGCAGCGTTCACGTACGAAATACCACATCGGCTGTGAAAACAGAAGTTTTGCACATAAACTATGATGTGCATGTGGCTAAGATGGAACACGTCACCGTTAAGAATTTGTGGTAACAACTGACGTATCGTCAAGTAGGTAAGTTTCGATTCCCGATTGAAAAACGAGCGTCAAAATAAGTTGTTCTCCGTCGGCGATTTAAGTAAGAATAAAATTATTGATCACTATTTCCGAAACTTTGAGTAATACACGACAGATGTATGCCAATTTTGTATTTATTCCAGTAGGTATTTGAATTTGTTCGATATCGTTTGATATGTTCTTTGCATTCATTGTTTCTCTGCCGCTCTGTTGATGTTCGGCACGGTGAACGGATGCCTCAATACAATATTACGGAGAAATACAAACACTACAACATGATAATTCAATAATTTACAAAATTTCCTCCTAACCATGTCATGATCAAATAATCTACGTCAGCCGGTCCGTATACGTAAATACATGGATTGTATTTTTGTCTCGGGTATTGCGGTATTTCGATAGTATTGCGGTAATTCGTGTGACCTCTGTCAATATAATTTTAGTTTACTCAGAAGGTACAAGAAAATGTTATCTGTTAACATGAATTACAAATGAAAAAAAAACCATAAAAATACACACTTTTTAAAATTTTAACATTTATTAAAAATAAATGATACTTCGGTTTCTATCCAACTTATTGCTCAAGATCCAACACAGCACAATCGTAAATGCATGCCTCGTACAGATTCTTACAACATATAGACCTATAAAATAACAATTTAATTGATAAGTTGAATGCACATCCACTTATAAGTTAAATGAATAAGTACCTATTATAATAGGAAATAACACTGGTGATAGGATCGTGTGCATTAATCGTACAGGTTTCACGACAGTAGTATAGTGTTTACCTATAGCGGCCATTTTTACGATTATGTGTAGTAGCGTCTTAAATCAGTAAAAGTTAATTGCTGTTAAAACAATTTGGAATGGACATCTTGCTTGCAATTAACTGCAACTGAAGCAGAAAATTCAACCCTTTCTATACATGTAAGTTTCATATTGATACTGCAGATTTCATAATTGCTCGCCGTTTCATCGATTGTACACAATTAATGAATGACTAAAGCGTAGGCGGAGCTACATTTTACACAGTACGTAGAGCAATCAGATCAAGTATGTGTCTGTGTGGACACAAGTCCATGACACAACTGAGAGAAAAATATAAAATTGGTCATATTATTTACGGCATTCAATAGCGTTTAGTCGGTGTTTACGTACATGTACATGTAGATCACAAATATTTGCATGCAGAGTGCATGTACAATGTAAGTTTAAAGTGTGGTCAGTCATTGATCTAGACATTTTTTTAAAATAAGAAAGTGAATTTTTGTTTTCTCGTACTTTGATGATGATGATGATGATGTAACAAAACAAGAACTACATTTCTAATCTCGCTTCAGAAAGGATTCCCCGTATGAACAGATATACAGGAACGATGATTAGGGATGCTATATACTCTGCAGGCTCAACAGTGATTCACGAATATAAGATGTCTTAAACCAATTCTAACCACCCTGCAAGAAATGTTCTCGGAATCATGTTTGTAAAACGTACGTCGTAAAAGTCAGATTCTATACAACCGTGTCCTCTAAGCACAGCAAACGTTTCAGAGACTAAGCTGATCAAAATCTTATATCATAGACTATATAACATTGAAGTATAAAGTCGTTGTTTCGTGGTGATAATAGAACACAGTTCAGTTTCGTTTGTAAGAATTGAATAGAGCTGTTTTTGTAATAGTTTAAGTACAGCTGTTTTAAGAAATAAACTTTCGAAGTTTAAAATTAACCGATTTTATAGCTAGTATAAAAATACACAACACTAGATTCATAATAAAAATCAAATACAAGTGTAATGTCGCAGTGTGTAAACTTGGATAAATAGTAGTACTGTAGGTATAGTAGTCAGCGTGTACGATAGATAAGGTATCGATTTGTATGGAACGCCAAATCTACATATACTCAAATATTTGAAGAGGTCTTTAAATATTTGGAGAGCTCTTCAAATAATATTAGAGGTCTCAATTTCAATTAGAGATATCTCCAAATAATTATAGCGCGCAAAAATTGTAATAGAGAGGTCTTTAAATAATTGGAGAGCTCTCCAATACAATTATTGATATCAAAAATTGATTTAAAGCGCGCAATAAATGAATTGAAGACCTCTCCAATTCAATTGAAGATATCAAAAATTAAGGTGTATTTCAGCTGTTTTTAAGAGCTCTGTAATTGAATTGAAGAGGTCTCTAATTGATTTGAAGACCTCTGTAATTGTTTTATAGCGCGCTACAAATTAATTTATAGAGGTCTTGAATTCAGTTAGAGACCTCTCTAAATCTATTTGAGCGCGGTGAAATTCAATTTTAGATATCTTGAAATCGATGTTAATACATGCCAAATCTACATATACTGAAGTATTTAAAGAGGTCTTTAAATATTTGGAGAGCTCTGAAAAATATTTGGAGAGGTTTACAAATTAATTAAAGACATCAAAAATTCGCTTTTAGCGCGGTTTAAATCCATTGATTTAGAGACATCTATAATTCAATTGAAGAGGTCTCCAATTGAATTAGAGACCTCTATAATTGTTTTACAGCACGCAAGAAATGAATTAATGATATCAAAAATTGATTTAGAGAGGTCTCTTATTCATTTATACCGCGCTTCAATATAATCCATGTACAACCTTGAAATAGAGAGCTCTCAAATAAAACAATTGAAGCGCGGTACAATTCAATTATAGACCTCTCAAAATCAATTTTTGATATCATTAATTCATTTCTTGCGCGCTATAAAACAATTATAGAGGTCTACAATTTAAATGGAGACCTCTTCAATTGAATTATAGATGTCTCCAAATTAATGGATTTAAACCGCGCTACTTGATATCAAAAATTGATTTATAGACCTCTTCAAATATTTTACAGAGCTCTCCAAATATTTGAAGACCTCTTCAAATAATTGAGTATATGTAAATTTGGTATGAATTCAAGACATCTAAAATTGAATTTCACCGCGCTCAAATTGATTTAGAGAGGTCTATAATTGAATTCAAGACCTCTATAAATTAATTTGTAGCGCGCTATAAAACAATTACAAGGTCTTCAAATCAAATTGAGACCTCTTCAATTCAATTACAGAGCTCTTAAAAACAGCTGAAATACACCTTAATTTTTGATATCTTCAATTGAATTGGAGAGGTCTTCAATTCATGTATTGCGCGCTTTAATCAATTTTTGATATCAATAATTGAATTGGAGAGCTCTCCAATTATTTAAAGACCTCTTCAAATATTTGAGTATATGTAGATTTGGCGTTCCATAGATTTGGGCGGAGCTAACTACAGAATGTGACAGCGACTGTGTGTAATGCAAACACTGAAACGGCAAGGTATTATGAAATTTGCATTATGTTGTTAAATTTTTGCCAAATATCGCGGCCCAACATAATTTCATGGGTATTACATAGGCAAGAAACAAACTATTTCCAAAACAGTTTGACGGGTTTCTGGTTTGTACTCGGAGGCTGGATAGCGCCTAGCAAAACATACAACGATATTCACCCGTTGAGTACAATTATTTTGACTAAAGGTGCCCACTCAATCAAGCATTTAAAAAAATGGATAACATGTTGCATGCACATTGTACTTGCTACTTTACGATATATAATTTTTGGAAAATAAAAGAAGTGAAACTCGACTTAATACAAGGAAACTTAATATAGATGAATCTCACTTTCGTATAGCTACGAATTGTCAGTTGAGAAAACGAAAATAGCAAATACTCGATAGTATGAAAACGAAAGCTGCTTGTGGGAGTTTGAAGAAAACTACTTTTCTTTAGGTCTTTTCAAAACATTGACTACAGCTGATTGTAGATAAAACAGTTTTGTGTAGAAACGTAATCAATTTTCGGTAAGCTATATACATCATTAGAGATATATGATATAATAATATGACAATGTAGATGTTAAGTAACCTGAATCCAAATTTATGCGAAAGAGATGGCAGTAGTCCTGCTCAGGAAGGATGGTTAGGTTAATTGCCCATATGTACATTACTGAAATATTGTTGAAACGGGCTATTCAGACTGTAATTTAATCCTAAAATGCTCAATTTACTCGTGTTACATTTAAAAAGCATAGGCAGTTTAGCTTTATATCTTTAACATTGTTTAAGTAATGGTTAAATAAGGATGATACCGATATGTTACTGGAAGCGTGACATAGATGACATATTGGAAAATATTACGCTTTTGTTACTCTTACTTGCACTACATGTCTGACCTTCACCTGTCCTTCTTTTTGACACAATGAAGCGAGGAACTTTTAATTGGTATTTTGTTGTTTAAGGGTAATAACCAAAAATAGTTTTGGATAAGTGTCTTACACTTAATTTCAAATGTGTGTCCTTTATATTCATTTCAAATGTACTATTTATTGATTTGCATTGTGTCGGACAAAACCGGAACCAAGAAACAACATTGTCTAGATTCCAGAACACAATACTGATTTTTTTCACACAAATCAAGGTAATTTATTTGAAGTGTGATACCGCTATTGTAGTTGTACAGTTATCATGTATTAAAGTATGCATTAATAGCAAATAATGCTACCCTTTTGTCCTGAATAATTCCATAAGTGAAATTCCATAATGAAATGCATTATTTTTGATAAATATGTATTCTACATAAATGATAAAACACCACAAGCAGTTAAGTATGAAACATATGAAATATTAAACAGTTTTTTACTTTCAGACAAACCTTATAACATTGTCTATGACCTGAAAATAGTCCCTATGATTTTTCCGGACTGAAAACCCCTCCAAACCGGATACTTCTCCTAACCGGACAACATACTTGGTCCAGCGGCCGTCCGGTTTAGAGGAGTTCCACTGTACTGGTCAGAATTCCAGGAAACAATCATTTAGAGTAGTTCATTTAGGTTGCAAACACTTATTGTACAATCGATTTAAAATAAATAGGTTTATACTAAATAAACAAATAAATGAATAAATAAGTAAATAAGGGAATTTTGTGTGCAAGTATCTTGAATGTGACATGATTTTGATGTAACATGTATATAGATTGACTAAAGACCCTAATATGGCTTTTTACAACTGGACACATATATTAATTTACAGTTAAACACAGGATAAATTGTGAGTGCAAGGTCTATGCTAATGCACACTAACAACTCTTTTAAGTCATTCAGCACGATTTTATTTCAAACTACATGTAGTATAAATGTATATCATTTATTTGGTATGGACGTTTGGACTCACAGAAATGAAATACACAAAAACTGTACACTCAGATATTTAATGTAACATTTATTTAGTGGATCTAGCTCGACGAGACTATGCCTGGTGGTTGCACTCAATGTCTCAAAGGTTAAATTTTCATTTTTAAATAATCGGTCGTTATATGATCTGATGAAGTCCGTCGTCCGTCGTCCGTCGTCTGTCGTCCGTCGTCCGTCACACTAAGTTCGTTCCTTAGGCTCCACCCTCTGCCTCAGCACGAAGCTTGGTCAGGAATGTCCGTCGGACCGGTCGAATATGGGCCGTCTCGGATGCCACACTTAGGTCACATGACCCTAAAAGTGGCATCATGTAGGCTCTAGAGGCTACTGTTTCAGTCCAAATACCTGGCTTGGTCAGGAGGTTGTTTGGGTGATTTCTAGCACGAGTTCGAATATGGGTCACCTGGGGTAAAAACTAGGTGTCACATGCCCCAAATATGGAAAAACCTTGTTAAGGCTCTAGAGGCTACTTTTTCAGCCCAAATATCCTGGAAATTTGTCGGAAAGGTTGTTTAGATGATTTCTAGCTCAAGTTTGAATATGGGGATCACCTGGGGTCAAAAACTAGGCCACAGAAGCCCAAATGTGGAAACACCTTGTTAACACTCTAGAGGTAACATTTTCAGCCCAAATATCCTGGAAATATGTCGAAAGGTTGTTTCGATGATTTCTAGCCCAAGTTCGAATATGGGTCATTTGGGGTCAAAAACTAGGGACAGAAGCCCAAATGTGGAAAAACCTTGTAAACACTCTAGAGGTATACATTTTCAGCCCAAATATCCTGGAAATTTTGTCAGAAAGGTTGTTTCGATAATTTCTAGCCCAAGTTCGAATATGGGTCATCTGGGGTCAAAAACTAGGTCACAGAGCCCAAATATGGAAAACCCTTGTTAACACTCTAGAGGTAACATTTTCAGCCCAGATATCCTGGAAATTTGTAAGAAAGGTTGTTTTTATGATTTCTAGCTCAAGTTCGAATAGCTCCAGTTCGAATATGGGTCATCTGGGGTCAAAAACTAGGTCACAGAGCCCAAATGTGGAAAAACCTTTGTATACACTCTAGACTGCTAGAGGTTACATTTTCAGCCCAAATATCCTGGAAATATGTCAGAAAGGTTGTTTCGATGATTTCTAGCTCAAGTTTCAATATGGGTCATCTGGGGTCAAAAACTAGGTCACAGAGCCCAAATATGGAAAAGCCTTGTTAATACTCTAGAGGTAACATTTTCAGCCCAAATATCCTGGAAATATGTCAGAAGGTTGTTTCTATGATTTCTAGCTCAAGTTCGAATATGGGTCATCTTGGGTCAAAAACTAGTTCTCAAAGCCCAAATATTCAAAGACCTTGTTAACACTCTAAGGTAACATTTTCAGCCCAATTATCCTGAGAAATTTGTCAGAAAGGTTGTTTCGATGATTTCTAGCAACTTTGTTAAAAGCAGTTGTACTCGGGTGAGCGATAAATGGCCATCATGGCCCTCTTGTTTGAATAATTGACTTGTTCGTGTCGTTGTTAAAAGACATTGAACTTAACGGAGAACAATATATTTCATTTTTGTAGAAACATGCAAATGTATTCTATTGTTTTATTGCAGATTGTTGAAGTTCTGAAGTATTTTGACGTTTAAACAATAAACTGGGTACATTACTGGTATGTATATACATTTCAAGCTTATATTTTATGGCAATATATCAATAGAAGAAATAAATACGTCTCTATTTCACGTATAAAATTGCTAACTTTTCATCATTTAAGTTCACTTTGTAGGCAAATCAATCCTTATCTGGCGACCATTTCCATTTTGCCAAATGTTTCTGCTAAAGTACGGTTACATAAAGAATTTGAACTATCTAAATGATGCTAC
Source organism: Saxidomus purpurata (assembly GCA_022818135.1). Classification (NCBI taxonomy): domain Eukaryota; kingdom Metazoa; phylum Mollusca; class Bivalvia; order Venerida; family Veneridae; genus Saxidomus; species Saxidomus purpurata. The sequence continues at coordinate 23,668 of JAFMSR010000493.1, forward strand.
TTTAGTTTCGTCAATTTTGTTTGTAAACACAGGCCATGGTGACAAAATCTTTAATTGAAATGTGGAGCCTTGATGACTAGTAGTTCATGGGTCTGTCAGGACTATATACACTATCTAATTTGTACGTGTGGGTTAAGTAAATTACTGATGTTCCATTTCATGCAAATATCATTCTTAAATGAAAGCAGACATACACTGTAAATACGAGGCTGAACACTGTTTCTACATTTTACCTCTTAGTTTAATGTCGCATGTTTATTTACAGAAATCAGTAAAGAAGTCAGCCTTCCAGACTTATACAAGTATGCACTTAGCCAGGCTTTACAGACAGGCTTTATTCTACCAGAGAACGTTATAGACCGAATTCATGATGGAATAATTAAAGAACTGAAATCAAAATGCACTGTCTTGGTTGAAAAAGGTTTGATAAGTGAAGAGGATATTTCTAAAAAATTAGATTACCAAGTTGCGGCGATCTTACACGAGGCTAAACGGGTAAATTGTACACGTAGATTTGCTTTAAACGCTGTAAAAGAGAAAGGGTTATATTGTGGTATTTCATCTGTTGATGACTTTGAAGTTCTACAGGGAAAAGACAATGGCCGAGTTTTGACTGAGATAAGAGAGTGGCTTTGTGACCTTGGTACTGAAAATAACAAGTTCTCAAGTGTTGTTTGGGGTCACTGGAATATAATAGGAACCAAATTTGATAAGGTCAGAGACGGTCTGAAAATAGATAGCTTGTTGCCAAGCATTTTCACAGGTAGTAAAACCTCCAGAAATATCGATGTTGTAGAAAGTATAGCACCAGGAGCCGACATGCTGATTCACCCATTGCAAATGCATCTTTCTGCACATGATCCAGACACCGTTGAGAAAACAGATGAAATACAAATGTCGTCTCAGAAAGTATTGTGCTTGTTCGATGAAAGAGGAATTTCGAAGCGAATAGGAACATTTTTAAAACCTGGCACATATATAGAATTCACTTTTCCCTGTTGCAGAGAAGGTTATGTAAATGTGACTTTGAATTCTGACATAGAATTTAATGTTACTGAGGAATTGAAAGTACAAACATGGGCAGTTATACTTTCACTGGGAATCAACGCTGCATTTAATACATCAAAAAGTAGAAAGTTTTCACATAGGATGAAACTAAAAGTCCGTGTACCTGATTCTACAGTAGTTCTGCGGACACCAGTAAAAATTGAAGTGAGCAAAGCGAAGGCGGAAAAGTTTATGGAGCTTTATGAGCAATTCAAGAAATTCGTATCAGCACTGGATCCAAAACAAAACAACGATGCTACGCCCGCTCTACTTCCCGACGTAAACATTCTTGGTATGATAGATCGCTACCCATGGCTTCAGTTTATCGAGACATTAAGAAAAGGCGGTGTTGATGCGGCAATGGAAATGGTTCTGAAAAAGCCCGTGGTGTTGAGAAATCTACCGGCAGACCAAAACAACGTCCTTGGTGTTGCATTTGAAGAATTGCAGATAGCTAAAATAATGGCCGAGGCAATTAGAAATAATATTTCGCTCGAGCTGATAGCTGGTGATGGAAGAGGACAGTTCAGACATAATAGTCAAGAAATGGCGACACCAGAATACACCGATGCTGTTTTCAGAAACACCATAACCGATGAGTATTTTGCTGTGCAGTTTAAATATACGGATAATGTAGATAATGTAATAGAGATGATGACAGATTGGCAAACACTATGGAGTGGTCCTAGTGCAACTGAAAATACAAATCTACCTGACGCTGTCAAACTGGGAAATGTTCAAGTGATTGGACCTGCAGATGTAATTGAAGACATGTCGACACTTGATAATCTAGGTGCTGATATACGTCACAATTTCGAACAAAATGATCGTATCGGGTTCAAACATCCTATTGATAAGACCGAAGCAGTAAAATCTTTCTTGGACGACAACACAAATCTTTTGCAAGATATCCTCGACTCACAAGACTACAGGAGACAACAAGAACTGAAGACAGACATAAAGACAATTAAAAACGATCTTAAGACGCTTAAAACTCAAATGGAAAATCTCAACAAAAGGTTGAAAGGTGTGACACTTAAAAAAGAAGCTGCAATGAAAGAAGGAAAGCCAATTGACGGATTCAACAGAGGAATCGAAGGCCTGGAAGGCAAAATAAAAACATGTAGATCAGAAATCAGTCTCAAGGAATCATCATTAAAGGAAAACAGTATGAATATCAAAGCCGTTGAAGAAAATATGCGTTCACATATTGAGAAAAATATGATATCAAAATACAGGGAACAGTACTGGAAAGATGCTGCTTGGAAGGAAGCTAAGTTGAACATCGCTGTACAGGCAGCCATTGATGGTATAACTACATTCATATGTACATGTGGGGATGAGTGGAAGAAATATCAAAACGGTGAAGTTTCGTTTTTGGAATTAACAAAGACAGTAACAATTAAAACTGCCATAGCCACTGGTAGAGGAGCTCTTATAGGTGCGGCTTTCAGTAGCCTTACCCTTGCAGCCAATTATGCAACAGCTTACGAGATGTCATGCGCTGGGGCTTTAACATTTGGAAGCAAGCTTGCATGTCCAGTGTTTGTTGCAGGAGTACTTTTGAAGCAGTCATACGATATTCTGCATCAATGGAAAAATGGCGATATCACGACCGCAGCGATGCAGAAAGCTTTCGGTCGTACACTTTCTTCCGCAGGACTAAGCATCGCAGGAATGGTAGCGTCAAGCGCTTTAATTGGGGGACCTCTTGGTCTGGTCGTCGGTGCTGGGTTAGCAATTGCGGTTGGCGTTGGCGATTACTTTTTAGGGGACAAGCTGTGGAGTTGTTTATTCGAGGAAAACCCCGAAGAAGCGTTGGCCGTGCTCGAGAGGAAAATTAATCAGTTCAAAGACCAAGTTGTACAAGCTGCGTATGACTTGTTTGATCTTACAGAGCATGCAACTCGTGAGGAAGTAAAAGAAAAGTACAGAGCCGCCGTTCGCAAGTACCACCCAGATAAGGGAGGAAATGCTGAAATGTTCCATGCTGTCCATGCAGCTTATGAAGTTATTTGTTGCGCAAGAGGTTTAGAAAATGCGGATTATGTAGGTTCTTAAGATAAAATCTATATGTAGACATTTCACGAAATGATCAGTTGATTGCAAGTAACTGTCTGTGACTCATACAGCTAAAAATAGTGTTTGGCTTACGAGAGATATGCCGCTGCTTAGTCTGGCAACACATGCATTGAAGTGATCTGCTGCGATGCCTGTCAGCGTAAATTACTGTGAATTTACACTTTCCATGCAGCTTATGAATTAATAAGTCGCACAAATCATTTCTTGTAAGTGTGTTTACAGTTAGTAGTTCCATTGAAGGTCTAAAGTTTTCATGCAACATCCAGAAATATCCGTTGCAAAGGAACATTTTCAGTTGCTGACTTGGTAATGGTGTTACATTTATGTTCAATAAATGGATCAGTCAGCCTATGTTATCCATTCAAGTCACCAAGAAGGCTGGTGCTAAGGAACTATAAAGATGCTATGAATGTTCCAAAAATACAGTTACCTTTAGACAAATAGGAAGGACAAAGTGTTGTATCCTAGCAACGCGCTCTTTTGAAAACTAAAATATATTGATAATGTAGCAGATTCATTACAAGCTTCTACAGGTACGTTGTAAGACGACATATATATCAGACATGTGACAATACTTTTAGACTTTTAAGAAAGGATATATTAAAAAGATGGTTTCTAAAAATCGACTTGTACATGTCCGATTCGTTCAGCAGGCGTACGACTATTTTTCTGTTTTTATATGACACAAATAAACCTACATGTATAGAGAGTGAAGGAAAATGTAAAACAACAATTATATTCTATATAAATGTGTTTGTATTTAACGGACAGTTGACGGTTGAATGTTTTACGAGTTAATTATGTAAAGATAGCCAGGCAGAGCCCGGATGTATTATTTAATTCCTTACATGTGTTGATAAGTGATGCCTTCTGCTTCACTTGTGACCTTTATGCTTACCATGTGGTATGCACTTTGCAGCCCTGTTACACCATCCAGTAAGAGAGCTCGATTAAGTTCTGGTCATGCGTAACCGCACTGGTAAGTGAGGGTTTCATAAACAAAGACGTAAAACATAACAATTTTCGAGATTTTGATTTGTATTTTGTATCGTTCTAATTGAAAACGTTTTTCAAATCCTACCAATATAAAAATTGTCATTTATATTGTTTTTTTATCATTACTTAGTAATATGTCGTCATGTCTATTCGGGTATTTCTTTTCAACAATATTGTTCAATGTAAGTTTGCAATTATATTTGTATTTGGTGGTTGTCTAGTTAACTTTTGTGCCTTCTTTATATATTCTTGTTTACTTCATTTGCTGTTTGATATGCTTATGGAAATTTAAACAATTTTGAGTATGAAAACTTGTTTTACCATTACATTGGTAGATATTGTCTTCAGTGTGTGAATGTTTTCTATTCAGTTTCTATTATTATATGCATGTACCATAAATAAACTACAAGAGAATTTGTATCTAGTCTGAAGGAAAATATAAAACAGAACAGAACAGAATTTTAATCGACGTGTACCAACATAGTACATTGTCGTATTAATTCTATATTACACATGCAAGATGTTATGTTAAGTGATACGGTATACATGTAAATTAATTACAAATAAAAAACCCCACAAAAACAGATTGTATTTAGTATATATACAGGAACTGTGAGGATGAGCTGTCACAAAGATATAGATATGTCGAGGTCAAGAGAATACTGCAGTGAGTCTACATTCAGTGTTGGTCATCCAGAGTGACAGTTCATAAAATCCCCAAACCAAAGTCTTGCGATTTAAATATATCATCCATTTATTTACAGTGATGAATACTTCTGATTACGTCACTGGTGAATACAGTCCCGGATTATGCTCTAGTACGAAAGCATGAGGGACATAGCTTTAGTGCTACCTAATTATCTTGCAGTAATTTATACAGCAACTACTATCTAATTTATAGAAGTGCCACAGTAATGACACATACTTGCTACTTTGAATGTACATGAAATAATGCAGCAGATGTGGCATCTTCCGGCTGAGTATTGGGTATCTTATATATTAAGCCAATTATACTAGTCGAAGCTCTAAATGCTCAAAACTCTTCTTGCGTCGACATATCACTAACTATTTGTTTTCAACAAGTGGAAATGACAAATTTGAAATGTCTACAACAATTATTTTTGGAGCAATTTTTTAGAAACAATTGTTCATATCACATCTGTGATACCATGTCTTGTAAGTACAGAAGCTAAATGGTATAAATATAGCTCGGGCAAGCATGGGGACTTTGTGTTGTATACACAATTCAATCGACACTAGACCTATCACTAAATGTGATTAATCCCCCCGAAAGACTGCTTTATAAACTGAGGAAATTCGTAATAACAGAATACCTTGCAAAAACAAAACTAAAAAAGAGATATTGTCCTTGTAATTTGTCAAGATAGAGTTATGGTTCTTGTACACTGCACGTTCTCTTATTGTGCTGGACCTTATTGTGCTGGACCATTGCATTAAGTTGTATTGAATTCCAACCAGTAGTGTTCAAGTTATGCTCCGGACAAGTAAAAGTAACAAAGAGCAATAACTCTTTATTTAGTCAAGATATAGTTATGGTTCCTGTGCACTGCACTTCCTCTTAATGTGATTGACCATTGTGTGAAGTTGTATTGAATTTCTACCCGAAGTTTTCAAGTTATGCTCCGGACAAGGAAAAGTAACAAAGGACAATTACTCTGTAATGAGTCAATGTAGAGTTATGATTCCTGTGCACTGCACTTCCTCTCAATGTACTTGACCATTGTATGAAGTTGTATCGAATTCCAACCAGTAGTTTGTAAGTTATGCTCCGGACAAGGAAAATGCAACGAACCGACCAACCAACCACTGAGTGACTCCGATATACCTCCCCCCTCTTAACTTCGTTCGGGGCCATAACAATCTCTTTTGATGTAATAACTGGAAGAACACACATAAAAGTCCTTTCAAATACAACACAAGAAAGAAAAACTAAAGAAAGAAAAAATAAAACCCAAACTATTTTTCTGTAAGCCCATTAGTTAAAGTAATACATGTCAAACATCTCACTGAGACGCTCACAGAGGTGTGTGTTGATTAAAAAGGAACGACAACTCCTGATGAAAGAAGACTACATGTTGTAAATGTATTTCCAATACTGAAAACTGAAATATACCTGCCAGAAAATGCTCCAGTGAAAGACAGGAAAGATTCATAGTTATACACTTCTATTGCAAGGTACACAGTGGGCCTCGATAGCTCAGTGGTTAGGGCGTTCGTCTCCGGAACGGGTTCGGGTTCGAATCCCAGCCGGAGCACGAGGTGTGTCCTTGGGCAAAGACACTGAAACCACACGTGCCTCAGTCTACCCAGCTGTAAATGGGTAGCAGCGATGAAAAACTCACTGCCTCTCTCTCGCGAATGTGATGACATCTGGAATGAGTGTCCGAGAGCGTTTAAATAAGCCTTCGCAATCGAACTAAAATAAATTCGTATATTAAAATGGGTTTCAAATTGGCATATATATTGGTTAGATAAAGTCAGATCCGACTTTAGGACTTCAATTAAGGGAATGAGATACGTTACATATTTTCCTTGGCAGTTGCTATATACATAATCCAAATCATAATCCAAATCCGTGCATTAAAGATAAGGATTTTTTAAAAATAATTGAACATTGATCAACTATATAAATTAATTGTCATGAGATTTGTGCATATTTCGGTTAAAAACGTTTTCAAACTTCTTATAATTAATAGGATGACTCTTTTGCCGCAAATAGTACGCTGAATAAACATGAAATAAAGTTAGATGTCAAACACATAAGTCAGATCCCAAGCAAAACGGAAAAGAATTGATAGCTTGTTACAATAATCTAAATTGCTTTTAAAAACCATTTTCTTTATTTCTTCCATCGTTTAACAGTGACACAAACAATAGTTATTTGCACGTTAGAACAAAATATTACTGACACTACAGAAATAATATCAGAGTTTTATTTTTTATCAGGACGATTTAATCCGTCAAGTAAACGAATTATGTCACTGATAACAATTATATGCTTAATAAGCAGAACAAATATGTCTGGCTAGCATAATTAGTCCACTGAAATGTTGGAAAGCGTTGTCAGTTTGTAAATTAAGCCGTGCTTCATCTAAGGATGATATAGAAAAACAACTTGAAAAAGGTTGCCGATTTGAACAGTATTTAAATTTATTGTAGAACGGCTTCATCATACATTTGTATGTATTAAGTTCAATACAAAATATGGCAAAGTTGGCAGATAAATCTGTAATATCTACTCCAAAATTTTGACGATGTCAACATTCCATTTTTCTTTTAGCTCAATTGTGAAGAAAGCTTAAAGCTTATCGAGTTACGTTCGAGTCCGCTTCCTGAAAAAAACAGTACAGGTGTCATATGAGGAGGTACGGTCGTGACCCAAGTGAGGTTCGAACCCGCAACCTCCGGGATGAGCGGCAGACACATTAATCTCTACGCCAACGCTCCTATTTTAATATTGGAGAACGAACAATTATGAAACACTCTCAGAATATCTTGCTGCTAAATTGCTCTATCATATTATCATTATTTATTCTGAAAATAATTACCTTTTGAATAATGCTATGTTATATTCGTTCATTCCTCACGATTTTGTCCAATGTGTTACTCGAAAAGTAGTGAAGATTTTGATTTTTAAAGTTCAATTGGAGTAGCACACTTAAATCAAAGCACTTAAAACACAGAAAGGATAAGCCATGATACATGCATTTAATATGAAAAGCGATTGACCAAAATGTTTGAAAACCCTACAAGGGCTTAATTAGGAAGTATGGAGCCGACAAGAACATCTATCTGAAACCAACCTTCAGAATGACGACTTGTCTCCCATAAATACGTTTGAGAGCTGTATAATTGGCAGCTATACATTTCTAAACTAAACTCAAGCTTGACCAGATGAGCGAATTTTGACCAACCTGATCCCCTCTTTTAAATTTCTGTTTTAAATGGACGACAGATCATCAAGCTGTCCTTGAACAACAGTGCCCTCAGCGCTTTGATTATTGTTCGCCTACAGAGAACGCTAAAGTCGTCCGCGTTTTAGACAATTTCGTTTTGCTCAAGTGGCTTCGTTGTGCGCAATTAACTGCTTAAGATCAAAAGTAATTATTTTGATGAACAAACTTCAGAAATTATTGTTCCTTCCATAGAAGGGACACTTTAAATTGTACAGACACACTTGACTGAACAATGCTGCACGTAAGCCGTTTTTGTAAACAGTGTGTTTCCGTTATAAATTAAATGTTGTGATTTTGAAAATCAAAATTGGAACAACTAACAACCAATAGCCGTTCTTTTCCGTACACGCTAAATGTTTACGTTACTGTGGTTATTTCCCTTTATGGGGTAACTTCACTTGGTAAGCTATAATCTCGCTATTTGCACTTCGAAGGCAAACCGATTGTACAGGTTGACATTTAATAGCTGTCTGCCTTCTACAAAATAGAGTGACAGTTATAAAATATCAGATCTGTGAAAGGGGTCACACTGAAACGCCAAATTAATTAGGCTAGGTAAGCTATTGCACACATATACAAAATAAGCTAGATCTATGTGCAAGTTGGACTTGCAGAAATCGCCCGACAATGCGTTTGCTTTTGCATTATGAGTTTGACAAATAGCTGAAAGAATGTTAATTTACATATCGTTTGCATAGCGTAGAAATATGCTAATATTGTTGCTGGAAGTATTGGCGCGAACTTACCATGTGACCATATAAAAGCAGATCTAGCGTGACGTAGTAACAGGTGCGTGGAGTATTAAGTATTGTAGATACTAATGCCTGAATTTGCTTCGACTGTCGTAGTTTGTACTTCGATAAAAGATATAGAAAGATGTGCCCTAGAAGGAACTTTTGGCATGCTATAACTTGTATCTTTAATTACTTCACACGTAAAGCAACATTTATTGGAATTAGAGACAAACGTGTTGATTTATTGTGGCCTCAACTTAATAAGTTGTGGCCACAAGTTAATAAGTTGTGGCCACAAGTAAGTAAGTTGTGGCCACAAGTTAGTAAGTTGTGGTCTCAATATAAATAAAGTGTTGCGGATGTCACCTCTGTGCCACCGTAGGTAAAAGACTTTAAAATCTCAGTTATGCAAATAAGCCGCGGATTAATCTAAATAATATGTTTAAAATGTCATTGTCTGTGTCTGTAAGGTACTTTGAGTACTGACCAACATCTGATGCCGGACATATGTCGATTTTATGCTTTAATTGTTAGATCTACACTTTTATGGTAACTAATATAACATTTCATAACTTTCAAAAGAAAAGTAGCACAATGACTGTCAGCATGGCGATAACGTTTTTTGTCATGAATATCAGACGTTACCTTCAACGATATGTTTCATATGAGAAGAACACTAGTTAATATGTAATGCATGTTTTTTTGTCACTTTTATTGATCCGAAAGCAAAGGCCAAGCAGAAAGGCTCAAAAGGCAATAATTATGATATGGAAACGATGCAACACACACAATCATTTCCGAATCAGCAGGTTTACCAAAACGCAATCGTTTATTCATATGCAATACCAAATTGCAATCCATCATCATCGGGAGGACGTTGCCGTGAGTTCTTTGATCAGTACAAATTTACATGGCTGACAAATGTTTTACAAGTATCCGAGAGGAACAGAGAATAATATTTCTTCTGTCAGATCATTCTTTCAGTGCATAAAACTAGATACAAATTAGATTTAATTTAATCATTGGGTTTGCAATAAGAGCGATAAATCCTTTATTACGTAAATAAAGTGAATAATGCTTAAACTGCCATGACAACTTTAATATACCACTAGATTCATCAACTAATTAATTAATTTATTTATACATTAAGTACATAAGTCTGCTAATTAATTGATGAATACAACAACATGTAAAATTTAATGTTACTTCAATTTATACACATATGACGCAGGGCCCATTGGAAATTAGAGATATGATGCAATCCTAGATATAATGGATGTACATGTTACTTAAAAATAGCTATATTTTGTACAGCACATTTACCGTTGTACACTTATTTAAAACCTGTAATGTATTTGTTATATCGTGATAAGGCCACACCAAATTAATTTATAGTTTTATGGATTAACACCCATCCCTCAAACTATTTATTTTATTTTGTGTTAGAGAAGTCCAGGAGCGAGCAAGGAGCCAACATTTTGATTTGCAGTTCAAACACTTGGACCCTGTGATAAATATCTGCTACGCAATTTACAAATACCCCCCCCCCCCCCCACAACCCCCCCCAAACGAAGTAGGGACTTACTATAAGGTAATGACAAAATATCTTTTACAGTCATTGTTAAGGGCCCTTAATGTTGATATATTGTGGCATAAATACATTTTGTCTGAACAGGTCTGAAGATATGGGACCTCTAGAATGTTTATTGCTGAAGATATGGGACCTCTAGAATGTTTATTGCTGAAGATATGGGACCTCTAGAATGTTTATTGCTGAAGATATGGGACCTCTAGAATGTTTACAAATGAAATGTTGAACAACAAATGACGACAATAGCAGCAGGGAGATAGATAACCTACTCAAGCCGATTGCTCACACCGAGCTTTGCTAATCTGAGCTTGAGAAATGTGTTGGAAAATAAACCGTGTAAATGTATTGTTACTACTGTGTTGTACACTTTCATAAAAATTTGTTTATACGAATGTATTCAAAATATTAATTTTGCGTAGATTACATCCAGAATAGTTAAATATGCAATAAAGACAATTTTGACCAAATCTGCTGTTGAGCCCGTCCGTCTTTCAAGGGGCGATATAAATGACAACCTACACAACTAGGAGGCAAGCGACTATACACGATGACTTTCTCGACCAAATTTGTAACTTTACTCTTACACATCCATATGTACATTACCTTCCCTTTGTCCCTCGGCAATAATTCACAGTTTTCCAGATGCACTGAATACAGTCTGAGAACAGTTGACAGATGGACTGACCCAATGCTTTGTAAAAAGATGTTCGTGGATAACCAACATCTTTTTCACCAAAATAACGTTCTAAAAACTATATCCGAGTTATACATATTATTTTCAAATCCATCAAAATTTACTTTAAACAATATTTTATGATTTTCCGATGCACGTACAAATGCCGTTACAAAATTAAGGCGACTTTCGGCGACTTGGTATACGCCGTACTTTATGCTATACGCCGTACTGTTAACCGGCTGTATATTCGTCAAAATGTATAAAAAACAGATTCAAACTTGCATTAATCAACAAGAGCTGTCACACAAAACTCTGACGAATGCCTCCGAAGTAGTTTCAATGCATGACAAAGTAACAGCCATGAGTGAATGTGTGCATGTAAACATGATGCCATTACCTTTAAACCCTGAGTGTTACCTTGACCTTGAAGGTAGGGACTTGAAAGCATCACGTCTTCTTGATCTACTGAATATTTTTGCCCAAGTTATTTTGAAATCATTCAATGCATGACAAAGTTACAGTCCGGACAGGAATGTGTGCATATATGTACTGTGCATACATACAGGATTCCATTACCTTTAAACCTAAGTGTGACCTTAACATTTGAGGTTGGGACGTGGTTCTTGCATGCGACACATCGTCTTGATGTGCTCAACATTTGTGCCAAATATTTTAAAAATCCTTCAAAGATACAGTCCGGACACGAATGTGTGCATATAAACAGGACTCCATTACCTTTAAACCCAAGTTATTTCAAAATCCGTATGTGTGTGTGTGTGTGTGTGCGTGCGTGCGTGCGTGCGTGCGTGGTCTTTTTCAGTTCCAAATACCAAGGATAATAAAAATAATAATAATAATGATACTACTACTACTACTACTAATAATAATAATAACTTTATTTTACGAAGGTTACATAAAAGGTGCATTATGAATCATAATCTTTCAAAACATAACTTATTTTCATATGGCCTTCGGAACAAAAACGAAAAGAGAAAAGGAAACATAACATACATTCAAACCACACATACACCACAAATCACACACACTTAATTAATCATACTAATATTAATAACAAATTAGATACGTTTATATAATATACATCATTCTCTCTACGACAGACACTCAAATGCAAATAATATTATATAATTAATCTAATTTCATTACTTAGATACCAAAATAACCAGTGCAAAGTTTTATATGTAAGTAATTTCTACATTTTGTTATAAAGATAATTTTTGTAATTTCGTTTAAAAGACTGTATTTTTTATAATCTCAATTCCATATGAATATCATTACATAGTATAAAAATATAATAGGAAAAAGAGTCTTTGTATAAATTAGTCTTAGGTTTCGTTCGTAGTACAAGATCTTTTCGAGATGTAGAACGCAGACTAAATGAATCATTTTGTCAAAACACTATTTACTCTGACATGTATATTGGAGCCATATTGTTAAAAATCTTATGAACGAGCAGCGCAGTGTGGTATTTGCACCTGTCGAAAAAAAGAAACCAATGCAATTCCTTTATTAAATCTGAAGAATGGGATTTAACTGGTCGATTTAAAATAAGGTTTGCTATGCGTTTTTGCAATTTACTTATTTTTTGTACATATTTTGTATTGCCTTTTCCCCAAATAGTACAACACTAGTCGAATATTGGAAGATTGTAACCGTTATAAAACATCAACTTCATCTCAGCCGATGAATAATATATAATGTTTTTAATAATGCGATTTTGGAGTTTATTGTTTCGCAAACATAATCAATATGGTTATGCCAATTCAAAACATTGTCCTCATACACACAATATATTTTCTGAGTTGTAACGTTTTCTAATATGCAGTCATTGATTGTTAAATGAAGGTTACCTGCGTGTTTTAGTTTATAATTTGAATCAATGACCATGGGATGTAAACACATGTTGTTTATTATGCAAGCTCTTATTTCCATTGTGGTCCTTTTTTCTTTTTTTAAAGACAGAAGCAGAAACAAGGGCATCCGGGTACCAGACCCTAGCTTTTTTACGAATAGACACCTTGGTTGTTTTACATGCCCGGTCTATAGCACTGATACACGCGAGACTACATTTGGGTTTCTAACAAGTTCATCTCAGATAGGTAGGAAACACTGAAAAGCGTTTCTGAAATTTCCAGTGCTCCGGCCGAGAATCGAACCGGGAACCTCCGGATTGGTAATCCAGAGTGTTAACCACTCGACCACCGCATCACCTATATACCAACTTCAATGCACGACAAAGTTGCAGCCGAAAAAATGCAAGAATGACGCACGGACAGACGGACGGTGCGATTAATATATGCCCACCTCTAGGGGGCATAACAGTGTTTTACAGATTAAATTTTAACTACTGAAGTAGAGTAAAATGCAAGAGGACGTTAATTTTAATTTCAGATATGGAAATTTCGCATATCTTGTAAACATCAGTTAACAAAGAGAGGCAAGAGTCAATTGATTACGGATGGTAATTATGGTTTTGAGTAGAGTTGGAAACGTTTTGAGATGTTGGCTGGTTAATGCATTAGATAACTTGCCATAACAAACTGACACTTGTCACGGATATCACATCTCTTTAATACATCATAACAATTAGACTACCAACTGTGCACAATTCAATCACGTCTACGGATTTGAATTAAGGGATTTGATTTTTTCCAATTAAGAAATTATCACGATTTTATTACAGAAACGGCGTCCATGTTTTGGAAACTGCGTGCCGGTGTTTACACATAGCCTTCTTTTTCTATAATTGGTTTCTGGCAAAACGGCAGTTATTTTGGTTTCGTAACTAGCAATTAGACGCAGCCACCCTTCGTCAGACAGCAGCACGAACACATAGGTGCTGTCGCAGAAAAAGCATGTGTCCTGTAAAATTGTGAACGAGAAATTCAACGAACAATGAGTCAGATTGTTGTGACCTAATGAAATCGTCATTGTAGGCATTTAGTAGGGAAGACGTTTTCTTGTTTATGGGACACGCAAAATAGTAAACTTGTAATAAGGTTGCCATATTGTGTACAGCACACTTATCTTGTGATTGTGTTAGTATTGACTTCAAGAATTCAATGGAAAATAAACCAAGAATCTTTCACCATAACTTTAAATTATCAAAACGATTGTATAAAATGTTGAAGAACTCTTGACGATTGGCTAATTTTTCTTTTCAGATGTGGAAAAAAGAAAACAATAGGCTAGTTTTAATACTCTTTTTCCATAGAATGTATAAGAAAAAAAAAACCAGCCTGAAATAAAAAAAAAAACCCTGTTAAATATCATCAAAGTTTAAACTCTGCTGATAATTTGTTTTGCAATCAAACGTGATTTTTATTCTCTTTCTGATAATTAGATGAACAAACAGTTTTTCAAATTTAGTGTCTTAAACGTCATTTAGATTCTTAGGTTTTCTTGTCTAATTTCTAAACTTAGAAATAACCTGTTTTTTGTGTTAAGGTTTTGTGCACTTTGTTAAACAGAGCTGTGTTGTACAAAGAAAAATGTATTGCATCTTGTCCAAACCCAATGACAAAAGATAAAAATTACAAAATGGCACTGCATACATACACTAATTAGATGAAATGTAGACCAATGTACACGTTTTGTAATTATTTTTTAAGTTTTCTTTCGTTGGAAGAGCTCATCTGCTCGGGAAACAAAAAGGAAAAAAGGACATAAATTACAATGTTTACCATTTCAAATTCTGCTTACTCAAATAAGCGACTTAGGGACCGACTTCTATCTCTTGTATATAAAATAGACTAAGTTAAGGCTATAACTTTGCCATTTCTTGAGATTTCTTCATCAAACTTTAAAAATTGTATTGCTTATGATAAAAGGGCAGTGATGCCGCCAAATTTTGTATCTCAAGGTCATATTTGACGGAGTTATGCCCCTTTTTGTACTTAGATTTTGGCAAAAAATTATTGGTTATTCTAACAAAGCGTAAGAGGACGACACAAGGGTTCCACTAAACACCCATCTAGTTAATACTTAAATAGTGTATAGTATAGTACTAACAGTGACCCCTCTCCTCTGTACAGTAGGAAGGGCTCAGTGCAAGGATGCTTCTCGACAAGGTTGAACATACAGTTAAGTTCCAGTATTAAGACTACCAATAGACTGCCAATATTTCCTGTTTTAAGATAGAAGTAAATTTAAGGGTGCTACTGACAAAGTTTGCTAACACTTTCTTCAGTGCCTGAGAAAAAGCTGTTTAAAGATTTTTCTTGTAAAGATATTAATAGTAACAGTGGTCCCTGTGTGCAGTTTCGAACATTTTCTATTTTAAGAAAGGAGTCAAGCAAAGATGCAGAAGATCAAGTATGGTGATATTTCTGCTATTGGCTAATGAGAAGAAGCCTGTGTATTGCGGATCAAAACCATGATATATTTTGAAAAGGGTAGATTTAAGAATGCTACAAAACAAGTTTGGGTAATATGTGATTAAGAGAAGAACTTTGGACGCCGGAAACCCTCCAGGTAATAGCTAATCCAGAGCTTAGATGAGCTGATAAAAAGGAAGGTACACTTGTTAACGGAAAGAAAATGTTTAGTGTGACAGAAGTTGCCGCAAGCAAAAAAACTTCTCTATCTTACAATTTATCCAAATATACTCTGTGACCGAAGCAGTAATTGCTAGAAATACACGGAGTTTAAACATGGCTAAAATAAAAGGATGCTGCCCACATAAAACGACCTCTTTATCTTAATAGCTTCCTAACATTTCCAGACTTCTTTTTGAGTTTTATGTCCATTTTACGACTGGGAAAGAAACTTGTTTTTACATTAATTGCAAAATCGACAGGATGCAATCTACAAAAATATAACAGAATCGTAAAACCTCAACGTATTAGTTAGAATAAAGCAGTCGCGTAAAATAAAAAAGTTTAGTAATAGTTTTAACAACTGACTTGTTTTCGTGGTCATTATGTTCAACATTCTTTGAGTTGCATTTAGATAATTCAACGACAACACTCATAGCTAGCTTGTGTAATATCTATTTAACGGTTTTGTTTTTCAGTCCAATACTATTAACGAATGCCTGGCAAAAACAAACAAATGAAGCGCCACATTATTAGTTGACTTCAGAGCAAAATATAATTTTGCATATAAATTGCATAGAACATCGTGATTTTTTTCCAAGGTCTCGTTTTATCAAGAACTAGTTTCAAACAGGCATTTCTATCATAGATGTCAAATACCATGCCAAAAGCTATGAAAATACCATACATGTTGTTGATATGATAATCTTTTATGAAAAAGATTCCCAAAAATTTGAACTGTGATAGAGTCTAATAAAAACACTATCGGTCTCACATTTTTCCTGAAACATATTTTTTGCTACAAAATCAGACACCTGCCTGGTTCAATGTTCAAATTTGTTAATGAAACTACATTGTTTTACTTGTACTCTCACTCCAAATGAATGTGTAACGCTAAAATTAAGACGCTAAGTTATTGTTGACGTCACATTTTTAATCTATATTTATGATGTCATATTCGTTTAATTATTATGTAGGTGAATTTTAATGACCATATCCAAATTTACAATGCAATATGTTCACATTCTCTGTTAACAGTGTTTACTAATGATCTGTAAAAAGATCTTCTCTCGGTTTTGTAGCATATGATAAAGCAATAAAGATGCGTCCGACAAAACCATTCTCGGAATGTTTGCTTGCGTGTTTGCTGTAGTGTAAGACCACGTTTTGTCTGGTTCAAGCTTATTGCTTCATTTTAGACATTTTTAACAGAACAAGTTATTTTGCAGTTATTGTGGGCCGCAGAAGCGGACGCTATATTTAATACGTGCATGGAGACTTACGCAATAGATCGAATTCATTGACAGATTGAGCGACTTCTGAGATGAAAATTGTAGACACAGTCTCTTTTTCTAGAAACGCAAGAGTTGTCGTTCTTTATATAGGTTCGTATCTCATTATAAGGTTATATTTCGTACATAAATCTAATCAGTCTTCATAGTGTAGTTGGTAAAGGCTGTACTTTTACGAGTGGAGTTCAAATCCCATCCGTACCCATTTCTTATGTTTTACTAATCTTTTTTCAGCTTTTTTACAATTTTTAAATGTTTTACGGCAAATAATCATAAAAATCTTCATTCATGTGAAACTAATAAGGATAATGGCATATTAAAGATTCGGTTATTTGAAAATCTAGACGGTAAATGTTCATCATTATTTGCCATGATATTGATAATATTTATCAGAGTGGAATGGATGCCCCATTAATAGAATTTGCATTTTCCTCAGGTTTAAACCCCTTTACCTTTTTTTTATTATCATTTTTTAAACTTTGTAAATATATCTACATCACTATCATTTTGGCAGGCTCATAAGTGAATGTGTTGTTACTGTATTTCGACAGTGTATACTGAAAACTTTATAACCAAAATTATGTTATTTGTTATTTAATGGTTACTGAATATTGACAAACTATTCCTTCTTGTATACCGTTCAGTTAGTTAGGGGTATAAATTTCCATATATGTTTTAAAAAGACGGTTTCTTTCAAATTTGAATATGAATCATTGAAAGGATATAGTTAATGAAATTAACAATTGAAAAATTAACCGTTTTGGGTTGAAAACCTTAAGTTTGCTTTTCATATTATACTTGATATCAGATCTTTGCTTAAGGTGTAAGTTATCAACATCAACCATCACCAATTTCCAAAATATTTACATGTCAGTTTTGTTTGTGGGACTGCTCTGATACTTTGTATCACGGCATTTCTTGTTATTAATCATGCCGGTTTTATTTGTAAACGTGCGTGTATCTTGAGGTAAAGTGTAAGGATTAAGAGTTCTGTATTTGTAGGCTATGTACGCTTCTTGTTTTATTGAGTCAAAAAATGTTATCAGTCAGTTACATGTAAGAGGCTCTATCCGTTGATAAGTGGTGTGTAGAAATTGAATGTCAAGGTCTATCGCCCATCTTATCAATATGTCATAGCTAAATATCTGATCATTGCCTGTCTAGCCGCAGCACAATATTTCACACAACAACGTCTATTTTCGAATATATACAGATTATAAGTCAAAGACGAAAAGACAGCCAGTGATTGCTTTGCTTTATTTGTGAGTATTCAAGTTAAGCATTACTGAAAGTTTCACTTCGCAATATTGTGGGGATTAATTAATAATATGAAATCTTTATAACACAAAACAGTATACTTAAACGGTATATAAGTAGAAGGGGTAGTGACTGTTTGAAACCAGTCTTCTGACAAAACGAGACCGTGAAAATAGCCCAAAGCTGTATTCTTAATGTTAAAATGGTAGTGCAGTTACAGATATTGTATTAAATAAATGTTAAAGTAACTTTTCTGATCATGGTCAATTTCTTTAAGTACGTGTCTAAGTTCATGTCATTATTATTCAGAAAACAGCTATGCTAAATGTTGCGTCATTTGGTTATCTGTTAGATAAACTGAATTTGATTTCTATGTAATTCACCCTTAATCGCCAACCGTGCTTTTAGTAATTTGATCTGTATAAAATCTGCACCACTGGATGTCCACCAAGATTTAATTTTGCAAGATATGTATCTTTACCTAAATTCCTAGATAGCATTTACTTAACATACCATCAATATTTAAAAAAAAATGTTTCAATTTTTGCATACTTCGTTTTATTGATAACTTTCAGTAACACAGTGTACAACCTCCGGCGTCAACAGCGGTTCCGGCGTTGACAGCGGCTCTAAATTCAAATGCGCGTTTTTACGCAGGGTAGGTATTTGTGAATGTTGTTGTCTTTTCTGTTGTCTTTGTGAGTAACGGCCAGTATATATTGTTTCAGCATAGATCAAGGAATTAGCACGTGAAACTATGTCTAAACAGGCACCGCATTTGAAGAGAAAATCTTTGGTTAATATGACGAATACTGGTTGCAACACCATATCTATTTCAACCTAAGTTATCATACAATACTATAAGTTCAAACAAAATTCGTTAAAGTTAAACATGGACATGTCAATTTAAGAAAATGTTAAAGTGAAGTATTTCTATTTTTAGACTTGTTCTCCTTCAGATAATGAACATATAAATATGTATTATATCCACGAGCGATGCTTCCGGCTAAATGAGACCAGATAGTTCCGCAAAAAATGGAAAAATATCGTCATCATTGACTGTATTTCATCATGGATAAGGGCTTCTACACCATAATAGCAATTTAGATTCACGATAATGTAACTTTATGATAACTCTGTCAAAGTGGTTTGACATTTTATTTCATTTCCTTATTAACGTTGGAATTAAGCAAGCCACACTATCGAGTTTATTCTGTATGTAACGTCATTTTTTCCCCATTGAGTTAGATTGCTTTGAGAATAGATCGTAAATTGTGACAGAAATAAATGGATTCATAAATAGAATATCATTCTCGTGAGATACGCTGTCAACATAAATAATGCAGTTAGTCTAAGTTTTGCCTTGTTAGTTTCCACAAGAGCAAAGGATCAGCATCATGACATTTGAAATACCCTAGATACGAAAGCCTTTTTAAGGCTATTTCTGTCAAAATTGTTTCTATATTGTTAAAAGCACACAGCTTCATGTACAAATCACGTTATAGTTTTCAATATTTGACAGAATATCTGGTTAACTTACTTAGTAGACGGCATCATTAGTAAGAAAGGGATTTTAAAGGCGAGATTATTGATCTTACTTTTCATTTTCTGACAGAGAACATGTGAAGGAAGAAGAGATATTGCTCCTTATCATATTTCTCATGCTTCCTTCCTAAAGTCACGGATATTTTCATCTAGAAGTTTGTCATCTGTTATGTTAAAGGATTATAACGGAAACACAATCTTGAAGGACTTCAGCCTTTGATAATGGTCAAACAAATTTCATTCAGATCAGAGGACCGAGAGCACGATTCGGGATTTACGACGTTACTTATAGTTAAGTTTAATTAACGACCCGGAATTTGTAATTAAAGTTTTTCTGATAAGTAACGACATGCAATTTTAGTACAGAAACGTTGCTTAATACTAACAAAGTTCTATTGATATTTAAAGTGCAAATATGTCTTGTGCTTATCCGTCATATTTATCATATCTAAATGGTGAAGGTGTATAATTATTTGCACGCATCAGTAGGTCGGTCGGTCGGCCGGTCGGCCGGTCCGTCACTCAGAAGACCAAACCTTGTCCAAACAATAACTAGACAATGATAAGGCCTAGGTTCCTCAAACTTGGTACGTTGGTTGTTCAAGATAAGCAAAGGACCTCTATTCATTTTGAGTTAAACATGTAGGTAGGTTGTTTAGGACCAGTGGATCACCCTTCTGGATTATAAGATCAAAAGGTCAAGGTCGCATTCACCAGCAACTGAAAAAACTTGTCGGATCAATAACTTGAGAAAGGTTAAGCCTAGTGTCCTAAAACTTTGTAGGTGGGTTAGTAATAACAAGTAGATGATCCCTGTCGATTCCGAGGTCAGCCGATCAAAGGTCATGGTCACAGAATACTTTTACTAAAAACGATAAGTGCTTGTTTTATTAAAACAATATTTAATGTTTAATTGTATTTTTCCAAACAGCCAATATTCTCAAGAAGATGCAGCACGGTCTTAAATGTCTGTGATATAAATAACTGCTAAACACTAGTTCTTGACAAAAGAAATTTGTGAAAAATCACAATTAAATTACATATATTTCGATCGATCCACACCAGTAGTGCCTTTAGGCAAGAGACAGATAATTCCCCTCCCACCACTCTCTATCTCTAGTCGATGATGCTTCCATCTGGAATGAGTCTAGAGTGCGATAATGTAAGAACTTTTTTCGCAATCGAGAGAAAATTTATTTGTATTAAAATTGCAATGAAATCCGTTTTTGAAATGCTTTTACGGGTAAACGTGATAACATTTGAATGAAAACCCAAATCCGTTAGATAAGCATTATTTATTTCTCACATCAGTCAATAATGAATGTAACGGCAACCAAATTAATTCCCACTGCGGATGAACGACCACCGGATATTGGGGCGAAAGTGAGCACATATAATTAGTTTTCGCGAGGAACGTGTTACAACCGGGGTAAGTTAAAACCCGATTTTCACTCTGATGCATATCATATTGTGTTTTTTTGTATGTTTTCAGGTACTTTAATGATTGTCCAAGCCGAATGTATTTTCGATTTGCAACATATATACATGTATGTTGAAATGGTTAAAATATCCAAAACAAATAGCCTGCTCACTCGAAAAATCTCGACCGTTGACAAATTATGCCGTTTTATTTGGGAAATCATTAACAAAAGAATAATCTGAATAGGGCATATCATTTGCCTAAAGACAACATATTAATTTTCAAAATTTCATCATTTTTGATGAAAGTATAGCGAAGATACGGTTCTCGGAACATTTCAATTACTGTACTGGGTATTGGTGAAACTTGTACTGAGTATTGACGAAATGAGCGAATCACTGTACTGGGTATTGCATCAAGTTATGAGTAAAAAATAAAATATTTGAAACGGCAAATGTGTTTATTTGTTATTAGTTAAAGATGTAGAACCCGGAAGTGTGTTGTTTTGCACAAGTCTTATTAAATGTTAATAATCTATACTACAAAAGTGTATAATACACTGTTTTGTCCGGCGTTTTGAGTACCAGACACATATGTAACAATAACATTTATATTTTTTAAGTTTCACCAAAGAATCAACAATATCGCGTGTAACTGATATGCTGTGCAGTACTGCACTACCCTTTTAATGACTCAGACATGAAGTGACTTTAAATATTTCTACACTAGTTAACAATTGTCTAACGATTGTAAGTATGCGTGTTTTTTTTAGATAATAATATACAACTCTCTTTCTGCATTGCGTGTGTGCGTGCGTGTCAGTGTTTTACAGTAACGTAAATTTTTTTTCGAATTCTCCTTAAAGCTTTGCTAAAACATTCATTTTTATCTAAATGCAGATACATATTTGAGCCCATGATCTAGTTTTTGACCCAAGATAACCCATATTCTAACTCGATCAGATTTTGTCAAGGCTGCCATTCTGACCAAGCATCATGAAGATTCCAATGAAAAATGCAACCTACTTATATTCGCGTGATCTTTATTTCGCGAAAAGCATGGTCCTGTATTATTTCTTTGATTTATCAATCGCGGCCGATTGTCCAAAAATTTAATTTCGTGAAAAAAAAATGAAATAAATAAATACAATATACTACTTAAAATTGGTGCAATAATAACATTAAGTAGCAAAATTGTTAAAAGAATATCAGTTTTTAGCTCGACGTTTCGAAGAAAAGGGGAGCTATCCTACTTGCCCCGGCGTCGGCGTTGGTGTCACACCTTGGATACGTTTTTCGTACCACCCCACTTTTTTAAAACCTATTAGAGGTATGACTTTGAAACTTACCTACTTGTTTACCATCATAACCTCCATCTACAGACAAGAATACAAGGTTTTTGACAGAATTATGGCCATTTTTTGACTTAAAAAGTGTATTGAGCTTGGTTAAGTTTTTCGTACAACCGCCTTTTATTTCAAAACCATTAGAGGTATTGCTTTAAAACTAACCATACTTGGTTACCATCATGTCCTACATCAACAGACAAGAGTACATAACTCCGTCAAGGTTTTTGACAAATTATGCCCCTTTTTTACTTAGAAAATATATTGAATATGGGTAAAATCCACTTATTGCCTTAACCCTTTGAGATATTGCTTTGAAACTTTGAATGCTTGTTTACATCGTTACCCCCATCTGAAGCAAGAGAAGTTAATTTTTGTTAGGGATTTGTTTTAAAAATTAAGGGCCTTTATCATCTTAGAATCTTGTTTAAGTTTTTCGTACCTGTCAACTTTTTGACTAAACTGTTTGAGATATTAATTTGAAAGTTGGCATACTTGTTTACTATCATAATCCCCACACATGGGCAGGAAAAGGTAATTCTGTCAAGGATTTTACTTGAATTATGGCCCTTTTTGACCTAGAAACTCAGTTAAAATTTTCATTCTTTTCCACTTCTTGACTTAACAATTTGATATATTACTTTGAAAGTTGGAGTACTTATGTACCATCTTGAGACCTATGTAAGCAAGAGAAGATAACTCTGTGAAAATGATTCTTGATGTGTACTTATTAATTCCTAGTTAAAGTGTTGTGTGCCCTTTACTGACAAAGTTTTGTTTTATTGGCAAGCACTAAAAAGCCGAGCACGCTGTCCTACTGACATCTCTTGTTGTGATGGAGATTTACCTTTACATCAGGTGATAATTGAATTTGGATATGCAACATATCATACTGTAACTTGAATTAGTTTGATCGAAAACATTTTAAAATCAATTAAAAAGATACATCCATTAACATAGGATTTTCTATGAATTTACCCGGTGACCTAGGTTTGGACCACAGATAACCCATATGCAAACTCAATCTAGAATTCACCACGATAGTAATTTTGACTAAGGATCATGAAAATTCAATGAAAAATGCAACATCTATTGCATACACAAGATTTTTCTATGGTCTGACCCCGTAACCTAATTTTTGAACCAAGATGATCTATATTAGAATCGACCTAAATTACATAAAGGTAGTCATTCTGATTAAGTTTCCTGAAGATCGAGTGACAAATGCAGTCTCTTGTGCATACACAAGGTTCAATGTGCACAGACGACACGCAGACGATAGGCAGACATACATACATCAGGCGATCTGGAACTTCGTTGCAACCATAAATGTTTACCCGACTGTAATACAAGGTAAAAATTTCATGCTAGTATAACAGATACTAAAACACTGTGGTAATACATGTATAAACATCATTACATAAATGGACTTAGACATATAGTACATGACTTTATGATAAACAAGAATCTATATTGCAATATGCATGATACACATTTTAGTTTATACTAATTTATTTTAGGTCGATTGTGAAACAAGTTATACAACTTATATTAATCACTCTTGACACCTCATTTCTGATGGTATCCATCGCCGTGAGGATATTAGAGAAGAGAAGCCAGTTTCCCTTTAAATGCTTGAGCGCAAGCAAGGGAGCTACTAGTACCATTTAACATCTTTGGTATGACGCAGCAAGGGATCGAACCCACGACCTCCCGCACTCGAATCGGGCGCTCTACCACTAGGCTATCGAGTACACTTTTTGACAATAAAAGTGGATGATTATAAGACTACATCCTGTTCCACAAGAATAAAAAGCAAAAATCTTTTATCTCTAACTTTAGGTTTTAGAGATTTAATATGAAAAACAAATTATTATTAGCCAAACATGTTTTTGAATGCAAAAAAGAGAAAAAATGAAATCACGTTTAAAACCGAAATATTATCACCACACTAGAATTAGATTTTTTTAACTAAAATTTATAGATCAGAATACATGTACTATACGCTGCCTACTGTGTTTTATAAGCCTGAACAGAAACAAGCGGGTAATAATCGTGCTATATCGCCCACCTGAGAAGAATTGCTCAAAAGGATCACCCGATGTACTTTTTTGTGAAAATATTTCAAAAATCGGACCAGCCGTTTAGCAGATGTCGTTCAAAGATTGTTCTAATTTTAGGTCTGGCGACCATCTTGTGCAATGAAGCTGAAAAGTTTGAGCAACTTTGAAAGAGGGTTAAATGAGGAACATTTGCGTGAAATCATTTCAAAATCGGAACAGCTGTTTAAGAATATATTTTACTTCAACATTTTGTTATTTTTATCCCTGATGGCAATGTTGTGCAACGGACCGAAGCGGTATGAGTCTTTTGGTAGAAAGTCACCTGAAGAACATTTGTGAAGTAATTTCCAAATCAGATCAGCTGTTTAGGAGATGTCCTTTCATGATGTTTTCCTTTAGGTTTGGTTAACCATGTTGTGAAACAGACCGAAACGGTCTGAACAATTTTGGTAGAAGGTAACCCTATGAACACGTGCAAAATAGTTTCCAAATCAGATTAGCAATTTAGGAGGAGATAAAGTTTAATAATGTTTCCTATTTTAGCCTTGTTGGTCATCTTGTACAGCGGAGCGGAACGTTTCAAGTAGGTTCAGTTGTTAAGGAGGCAATGTTATTTCTAGATTATTCATTTTGAATTTCTTGTGGCTATCTTGTGCAGCGGAGCGATACAATTTAAGAAACTTTTGTAGAGGGACATTTATGTGAAATAACTTTAAAATTGGACAAGCCGTTTAATAATGGAAATGGCGTTGTAAGACATCTCAGGTTTTAGCTCTATCGGCTTTTATATGCAGAGGAGTCGAACGGTTTGAGTAATTTTGGTAGAAGACCGTCCTAGGACAATCCTGTAAAGTTTGGTTGAAATTAGCACAGTTGTGGAGATGTCATTTAAAGACTTTTCTATTTTTAGCTCTGGCGGCCATTATGTGCAGCGGAGCGGAGCAACCGAGCAAGTTTGGTAAAACAACATAAGAAACAATCCTGTGAAGTTTAGTTTGAAGTGGCCCAGATGTTAAGGAGGAGTTATTGACCATTTTTCAGCTTTGACGGTTATTTTGTGCAGTGGAGCAAAACCATTTGAGCATTCAAGGCATAATCATAATTATGCAGTTTGGCTGAATGGCCCAGTGGTTAAGGATGAAATATAGTTCGAAGCATGTAGCGGTCACAATAACTCACCCTGGGACTATGTGCCAGGTGAACTAGGAACAACACTTTAGAAAATGAATAATTATACTTAATCTTAAATGTTGCAAAGGTCAGTAGTACATCAAAACTGGCAGATAACAATGTAAGGCTGTTAAAGGAATTCTAAATCTAAAAGTAGCAATTAACGAAGTTTTTATGCCCTGCCAAAGTCAAAAAGGCAAAGTTTTAGCGTCTTTAGAAGTGATCGTTTTCGCCTTGTATGTTCTTTATAAAAAGTGTGAAACCCGTGGCCATTTAATGACAAATCAAAATCTTTTTATTGAAGGAAAGTTGACCCTTTTTGAATCAGACCTCAAGGGATTGAGGCTAATCTTTTTATAATATTCACTTAACCTGTTCGGCGGTCGATACAATTTCATTAACTATTTTGCTTTTTTTTTGTGTTATACATCAGCAGTTTGTATTTTA
>JAFMSR010000494.1:0-49946 GCA_022818135.1 Saxidomus purpurata
TTCTCCCTTTGTGACCAGTATAGATCATAATGGAGGGCTCTATTTCTCCCTTTGTGACCAGTATAGATCATAATGGTGGGCACTATTTCTCCCTTTGTGACCAGTATAGATCATAATGGTGGGCATCTATTTCTCCCTTTGTGACCAGTATAGATCATAATGGTTGGCATCTATTTCTCCCTTTGTGACCAGTATAGATCATAATAAGCTTGCACATCCATGCAGTCTGATCATGATCTGCATTGTTCCTATTGGTCAGTGTTCAGTTTGTACAAAGTCACTGTATACATGCCCTTCAGTAACTTATGAAACATGGGCTGTTCAGTTTCAAAGATTTAACATTTTAAAAATTTAGGGGATACATGGGTTAAAATTTTAAAGTAAAGAAGTACAGTTACAACAGTTAAGCAACCAATCTGCCAATTTTGTATAATCTGTTTTCCATAGCAGGGCAGTTTGTTAATCCGATAGTTTGAACTTTCCTAATTAGTGTTAGCTGTGTATAAAAAGCTGTTCTATTAAAAATGTAACATAACCTTACAGTAACAATATTTCATTGATTTTCAATGAAACTTGATAGTATCTTATAGACTTATGGAGCCATCCCTAAATAATAGTGTCTTAATTTATCTGGGTTGATTGAATTTCAAATAAATCCAGTTAGATTTACCCGCTTTAGGGTTTATATATAGGATGTCCAGCAAGTATCTTCTACAGCAATCTGTCAGAGTCATGAGCTGCCGGGTATCTGTTTCTATTTCTACATTACATTATCAGCACTTTGGTATTCATCTACAACAATCTATTATGATGGGTTTTAATCTCTTTGGTGACTACAGATAACTTGGAAGTTGACATCTTAAATGTTATAATTGTGTCATCATTTTAATTATCATCATCATCATGAGTGCCATGATCATCATTGTCATTATCATTATCATTGCTCATGCCATTCATCATAATCATCATTATCATCATCATCATCAATTTAAGTCACAACCATAGTTATTACCATTCATTCAGTTTTATGCATAATTAATTATTTATATTAATTACATAACAGTTTTTAGCCCATCTGCAGAACATATAAATTGGTTAAGCCAGCTATTGACTGATTGTGATGTCTAGCTGCTTCTGCCCACACATATATTATGTAGCACAGGATTATTTATGAGCCCAAGGTCTAGAGGGTAGTAACCTAAAATTTATAGTTTTCTTCATAAATTTAAAAATTCTTCTAGATTATATTTATTAAAAACAAACAGTTTTAATTTGGACTGTATATAAGAGGTATGATTTATTGCAACTTGACCTGGAATAAACTCTCTAACTTGATGATAAATGTATAATATGGAACCCAGGTGTATTTGTACTATGAAGTCAGTCATCGGACAGTGGTAGCAGTCTCATAGAAGTTGTGATTTATTTTATGTTAAATCACACTGTCTTTTTGTCATAGGGTGTAATTATCATATAAAATGTATGGGATAGCTTTTCTCATGCAACATCATTATTAAAAGCAAAAAATAAAATAGTATCATTGAAATGCAGCATGCAGCTGCCTGTGGTATTATATTGTACATGTGATTATATGGTATTATACAGAAATTTACATCTGTAGTGAGGGGAAATTTCCTTGTTCACTATTGTGTTCACTTTTATAAAAACAGTGAAATTTGAATTTCTGAATAGTGGCTGTATTCTTTGTGAGAAAGGATTTAAGAGTGTGTTTATCTTCAGGATGTAGATTTTCTGAACATTTATTATGCATTTTTTTTCTAGCAATTTAATGCAAAATTCTGAATGAATATGACAATATAATATACATGATATAACTATAAAAACAGTCTGGAAAACTAAAATTATAACAGATTTCTGATATGTTTCAATTGTACTTTGTATCAAGGAGCTCTAGGAAAAATCAGGATGCTTGAAATTAAAAAATGTATTCAGAAACTTTCAAGTTAAACTTAAAAATGTGAGAATTTTTTCTCGAAAATTGCATCTGATAAAATCGTATTAAGCATGTAAATTACTTTTGCGCTTGAAGAAATTGTGTATAATTTTCACATAGTAAGATATAATGATGCTGTAGGGAAAAAATCCTTGGTGCATGTCTTTGTTTGAAAATCTGTGAAAAATTTCAGCTTTAAATATATCGCCGACAGCAAAAATTATTTCATTATACAACATGCGAGAAAGATCGATATTACTGTCAACCATATTCGAAGCATATTTCCTTTGGAATATTTACTTTAATGATTTAATTGTTTATATTTCTCTTTACCTATACATATTGGACAATAATTGTGGAAGGATAAATTTGTTTATATTCTTGTTATTTCAGACTTAATTATGCTAAGGTATTAAATTAAATTTATAGGTAGGCAGACAGATAGTTAAACTTTTAGGATTACCCGAAAGATCTTATTCAATTAAGCGGTAATTGGACTTGTCATCAATGTGTGAGTGTCTGAATTAAGGTAGCAATTAAATGTTTAAATTATGTATGTACTTGTAGGTACATGAAGGAATTATTGCATTTATCAACTACTGGTGTTAGATGTCTTTGATTTGTTTAATTTACAGTTTTAACTGGAGACAAAATTTGTGTCTAAGTATTGGATATATATAAACATTGTCTGGTTTCCTATTTTTGCTTGGACAGCTGAAATTGAAGTGCTAGCTGAAGTAGTTAGCTTTTTGACATTTTAATACAATAATAATATAAAACACACTAACCATTACCACTTGAAACATGTTTTTGGAACAGATAAACATGGTGTAGGCTTTTCATTGGAAAAGTTGAAATTGCTTAACGCCTCTGATTCACAATGCTTTGTGGTAGCACTAGGAAAAAGACGGTGTCGTACAAACGGCACATATCTGAAGGTAGGGACTTTTTAATGATATTAAATGCTGTAAATTATTTGTTCCTGAGACAGTTCAGAGGATGTTTGCAAATGAAAACAGTTTACTCTGTGTTTCTAGCAACATTTTTAAGACTTTCATAATAGTGTGTAAGCAAGAATGTGGAAATCTGTCTTGGTTTTTCCAAATTTGTACTCAAAATACAGACCACATGATTACAATACATTGCCGTGTAGTTGTGGCCTCAACTGGCAAGAGGAAAAATGGACGGTCACCGATTAAAAGAATACTATTAGTTACATAGCTTTGTAGATAATGTTTACTAAATGTTTGACCGAGATTTAAAGTACATCCTCATTTCTGTACTGTGTGTCCTGCCAACAGCTGTAAGATGATCCAGCTTGAGTTTTTCTCAGAAACTTGTCAATTTATATGTGTCTATATTTCAATGTTTGAATAAATCTAAGGTCATTGAGTATATTGTGTAACAGAAGGCGCAGTTCAAGTACCGTTACCTAGATACTGCAGAAATGAAATAATCCTTAAGTATAGTCTCCCTGTACTTGAAAGGGAAAGTACTCTTCTTGAACTTTATTGATACATGCTAGGTGAGACTTAAGGAATAAGCAGTGCCATGTTTTTGGAGCATTTAATATTTATAAAAAACTTTTGATTGATTTTCAAAAGATATACCAAATTGATTGATACAAGCACACTGTGTTTCTTGTATTCCTGTGTCCAAGGTCACTTAGCTACTTGGCTAATTAAGGTCATTGACTTGTAATCTGACTCAAAGACCCCCACTGATTTATAATACCATTATTATCCTTTGAGCCCTTATTTGCCATTGTGCTTCGAGCCCTTATTTACCACCAGACCCAATATTTAATGTGAGAAATGATTGGTAACAAGAAAAAAGTTAAAATGTGTCCCAAAAGGTTCCTAAAATTTCTCTGTCATTTATTTGATATTGCATGTAACTGTTGCTAAAGTCCAAATCCAGCATTTTTCTGACCAATATGGATAAATCCATTTTAAATCCATTAGTAACCCAAGGACATCTACAGCCAATTAAATAACCACCAAGATATCTCCTAGCCCAGATGACTTTTGGATAACCCCTGTTGGAAAGTCTTAACTTAAACAGTGATATAGTGCAGTTATATTACAATTTGTCACTTAAATACACATGCACAAACATAGTATGTTTAAAAGTTTTATTCACTTCGTTCAAAAAGCAGCTTTAATAAATATAGCTGTCTCCAGTACTTTCTTGTGCTTTTGAGAAAGAACGGAATTAAGTGATAAATTTAAAAAGGTCAAGCAAAAAAAAAAAATTCTGTAAAGTTTTAATTAGCTTTCCATGTAGTAATACACTGATATTTTAAAAAGAAATGTTTTGCATTATCTGAACAGAAAGATAAAGTATCCGATTAGTCAATGTGGCTGCTTTACATGCACGGGGGAAAGATCTTACATAAAACTCGTATGATTGACATATTTACCATTTCATAACAATAATGTGACAAATGGGCGCAAGACCCATCATGCTCCGAGATTAGATAAAACGTTTTGAAGGCTGCCGGTATTGGATACATAAAAGGTAAAACTTATACGATAAAGAGTGCGATATGACATCATAGTGTTTACATTTCATGCCGCAACTCATCGTACTGAAGAAAATTGTTCAAGTGTTATAAGACAGCCTTTAATACCACGCTCTATAATTCTATGTACTTTAACATTCGGAATGTAAAATTAGTTTTTTTTCTCTTAAATGATCTAAAAGTGATACAGCGGATGATATGATATGCCACCAATTTATTATTCAAAGATGGATAATAATTCTTCGCGAATGTTACATAAAACAAGAAAACGACTGGGTAAGTTAATTAAGTTATAACATCAAGATTAAAACAGATAACTTTTATTTGATTTAATATGCACCATTAAAGGGATCTTTTTGTTAAAAGCTGATGGCAAATGATTTTTTTTTGCAAGTACTGCATGATCACTTATCAACCTTCATTTCTGTGCAGTCTGATCATGATCTGCAGTGTTTACTATTCATTGATTAAGTTTTCACTGAACAACTTAAGAATAATTAATGATATTGGTATTCAAATTGAAAAAGTGATGCATTCATTTTAGAAATTTAACAGATTAAGTAGATGCGAACCGGTATGTCAGGTCACCTTGATTTATCACCCTCCTGTATAAAGCAGCCCCTGTTGTTACATCGCATGCCTTAAGTTTTAGATTTGGTACAATGTGTGTTAAGTAATGCTGCCTACTTTAAATGATCACTTGGTTGATTGCTTAATCAACACAGGTTAGACTGTGGATTGGGATTTGCGACACAGACTAAGAAATAAAACTTTAATTACCCCCTCCCCCAAAAAAAAAAAAAATGTGTATTATATAGATTATAAACAATAAAAATATATTAGTAAATGATGTGAGAGATTTTTTGTGGTTGTATAATAATTTAAGAAGGGCGATATATTATTGTCTTCTGCAGATTGTCTTATTATTTCTTTGCACATTGTCTTATTTTGAAACTAGCGGATACACTGGTTCCCGGGTCAGATCTGCACTTGCAGTGTGGTCTGTCTGATGCTAACATATTTGTGCCTCACCCAGTTGTAAATGGGTACAATTACCAGTAGTGAAAATTGATGGCTTTCCTTCTTGGATTGGTTCCATATCATTGATGGTTGCTGTGTAAAATAAGTTAAGAGCTTGTTTCCCAACAATCTACAACAGATTATTATAGACTATTGCTTATGTTACTTAATTTTTTTGGTCTGCAGATGAGATTGTCTTTTTTCATTTTTTCTTTTGTACATGATTGTGCCTTGATAAATCTGTTATGTCAAAGATACACTGACAGATATTAATTACCCTTTAATTACTTGAAAGATGAATGAGTTTTGCCTAATCTATAAACTTAGCTGTTGAACTGAT
The DNA here is from genome assembly GCA_022818135.1 of Saxidomus purpurata. Classification (NCBI taxonomy): domain Eukaryota; kingdom Metazoa; phylum Mollusca; class Bivalvia; order Venerida; family Veneridae; genus Saxidomus; species Saxidomus purpurata. The sequence continues at coordinate 5,839 of JAFMSR010000494.1, forward strand.
ATATGAGTGAGGACTAGTTTACAGTCAGTTTAATTTGTTAAATATCACCTCAAGGAGAGAGAATACAATACATATAAAATATGTTAGAAAAATAAAGAAACTTTACAGCATCTCTTAAATTTATAACAAATACCATATTTGTTACAAAAAGTGGCCGTGTTATGTAAATCGTAACTTCTTTGCTATGTTTTAAATGAATTAAATCAGGGTTTTTACAAATGTTCAACTACCCAGGTGTAGTCAGGGTAGGAAAGTTGACATTAGAGAGAGATTGTTAAAACCATAGTGTTATTCTATATTATATATTGAAACTGTTATATCGAGTTGCAGTAAAAGTTTTTAGGCAAAAGGATTGCTAAACAAATCTATCAGTACGGAATCACAAAATATTGATAGGAATGCTCATTTATATGAGAAAATAAAAAAAGGTATTTCTGTTCTATGTAGGTAAATTACTAGGGTGGCTGATTTGGTATATTTTTTTTTGGGTGGTGGCAAAAAAAAAAAAAAAAAAAAAAAAAAAAAAAAAAAATTTGCCCTTTTTCTCCTTTTGCCAAAAAAAAAAAAAAAAAAACCGAAAGCTGCCTTTTTCCTTTTTTTCCCCTTCGAAACCAAAAAAAAAAAAAAAAGAAGGGAGGGTGGGGGAATTTATTTTAAAAAAAAAAAAAAAAAAAAAAAAAAAAAAAAAAAAAAAAAAAAAAAAATAAAAAAAAAAAAAAAAAAAAAAAAAAAAAAAAAAAAAAAAAAAAAAAACCCCCAAAAAAAATTTAAAAAAAAAAAAAAAAAAAAAAAAAAAAAAAAAAAAAAAAAAAAAATTTTTTTTTTTTTTTTTTTTTTTAAAAAAAAAAAAAAAAAAAAAAAAAAAAAAAAAATAAAAATAGGTTACACTAAGCTAAATTGACCAAAAGTAGGTATGGCAATTAAATAGTAGTAAGATAGGTGCTTTATGACTTGTGGCACACTTTTTATTACCAAAATGAAACCAGGTTTATGGCAAACTAATGGTGTACTATGATCAGTTGAAACATTGAGTGAAAAGTAATGGACAGTCATTAAAAATGTTCAGGTACCATGGTGGTTATTGTGGTGTTTAGTCATAACCAACACATATCTAAACCAACTGTCATTAGCCCACATAAATTGTTATCAAATTATTTTGCAAAAGCAGAATTTAAGAATTCAGTTACTGTAATTATCATCAGCATCATCATCCCCAGCATCATCATCATCCCCAGCATCATCATCATCAAAAACATCATCAGCAACATCAACATCATCAATATTCTATCATCTACATCATCACCGGCATTAACATCATTGTCATCATCATTGCTCTCATTTTCATTATCATCAACATCTTTCTCATCATCAGAAAGTAATATCTTGTGTTGTACTTTACATATATATGAAGTCAGTGACATTTCCCAGCTGACAATGTAGTTCAGTAAAAAGCCTGGTGAAATTTAATCAGACTTTGTTTTATTGTGGCATGACATGCAAGGTGACTTTTTTTTTCTGTTGAAAAACTTGATGTAATGGAATTCCTCATATCTGTTTCCTTGTTACTGGATGACACTCGCATTATTACTGCTATCTCATTTTACAGGAGAGTCCCAGGAAGGCGTGACCATGGGGACGGTACGAGATCTCCGAGAGTTCATGTTGGAGGCAGAGTTAGAACATTACTACAGTGCCTTTAAGAATGAGCTTAAGGTAAGTGATGAAATTCTTTCAGTTAAAGGCTCAACCACTGATTGAAGGTTATAGGTCTGAGGATACCAGCCGTATTCTTCAGTGAGAGAGATTGGACAGCACATTTGAATGAAAACTTGAATAGCGGCCCTCAAGGGAACTTTGAATCTTAATAGGGCTTTTGCTCGGACCTTAAAAGCCCAGGAGTCCATGATCCATGAAAAATAGTGAGCTAATTAGTATGCTTCTGGTAAATGAAATGGGAACAGTGGTAGCATGCCTGTCTCAGGATTGCAGGGTCCAGGGTTTGAACCCCACCAATGTCATGGTCAAAGTGTCCTTAGGCAAGACACTTTATTGGCTTATTGCCTCCCTTTAAGTATGATTTCATTTACATTGAGTCTTGAGAACTTGTTTGGCGATAAAGAATAATAAGGTTACTGTTGAACTATGAAAAGGGACACTGAAACATGTTGTGTATTTTGCTCCAACAGATAGCCACTGTACCACAGATTAAGTATGTGGCGGAAGAAGATCTTTCATCAGTTGGGATGACTAAACCAGAAATGAGAAGGTTGAAGAAGTTCTACAAAAAAGAATGTCCACAGGGTAAACTGGAAAAATTCAAAAGGGTGAGTTACAAAAACTGTGTGAAACTACAGTTCAACTGTGGTAAATGAAGCATGACATACACATTCCCCCTCATGACCTACACGTTCTCCTCATGACAAACATGTTCTCCTCATGACATACACATTCTCCTCATGACATACACGTCCCTCCCCTCATGACAAACATGTTCTCATGACATACATGTTCTCCTTATGACATACATGTTCTCCTCATGACATACAGAAACATGTTCTCTTGACATACACATTCTTATGGCATACACATACACATTTTCCTCATGACATACACTTGCACATTCTCATGACATACACATTCTCATGACATTCACATTTCATGACATATACATACATGTTCCCCTCATGACATACACATACACTTTCTCATGACATACAAATACACATTCCTATGACAAACACATTTACATTCTCATTACATACACATTCACGCTCTCATGACATCCACATACATGTTCTTCTCATGACATACATGTTCTCTTTATGACATACATGTTCTCTTCATGACATACACATACACATTCTCATGGCATACTATACCAGATCTCATGACATACACATACACGTCCTCATGACTACACATACATGTTTCCTCATGACATACACATACTGTTCTCCCCTGACATACACAGACATGTCTCCCCATGAAACTACATGTTCTCCTCATGACATAACAGACATGTTCCCCCATGACATCACACATGTTCTCCTCATGACATACACATACATGTTCTCCTCATATATGACATACATGTTCTCCCCATGACATACACATACATGTTCTCCTCATGACATACACATACATGTTCTCCCCATGACATACACATACACATTTTCCCATGACATACACATACTTTCTCATCTGACATGCACATACATGTTCTCCTCATGACATGCACATACATGTTCTCCTCATGACATACACATACATGTTCTCCTCATGACATACACAGACATGTTCTCCCCATGACATACACATACATGTTCTCCTCGGCATTTACTGCTCCAAAGAATTTAAAGTTAACATACCGGTCACTGAACCCTGTTGGTCTACACATGGTTAACAGGCAGTAGAGTATACTTGGCCAGAATCTGCCACTGTTCAAGGCTATCAGGGTTTGAACTACAGTGGTCCAATCATGCATAGGTATTATGATCTAACTTTTGAATTGGTCAACAATAAGTTGACTCTTTTTCAAATTAAAATTTTGCTTATCTCAATAATTTGCTGGTCATGCCAGGTATTTTCTAATAAGAATAGTCTTTTTGCAGTTAAATTCCTTTTAAATCAAATATTTACAACCAGTCCATGGGTATTGGCTAAACAAGAGCCACCTGTATAATTTCAACATTGTCATGTTGCTTTAGTTATAACAGCAACATTTCCATAATAAATTTTGTTTTAATTTACCTCTTTTGCAGCACGAAATTTTCAACCATAGTTGAATTAAATGAAAACTTTTTTATTTAGGGAGTTAGACTTCATTAATTTTATCAGGTGGTGAACAGAAGTTTTTCTTCCATCAGATTATCTATATCCGCAGATGGTTATAAATATTCATTACATACTTTCATAACCTACTTACATTTCCTGTTAAGGAAACTTTACAGCAGTAGGTAATTAACTTGATCTTGCAAATAATCTTACAGTTAAAAGGCATAGAAACCATGTCAGCATTACGCCTGGTTAATTAATGTATGTTTAAAGGTATCGTGCAGAGTTTTGTCCTTAATTCTTTATCCTTTAATACCGATCAATATCTTAACACTTATATTTTGACTGTTTGAATCATTAAAGAGGGTGGTGGGTGTCGTATATTTTCTTAAACATGAAAAGTGCAAGGTTGTCTTTAGTAAGCAAATAAACTGTAAAGATAAAGGAGAAATAAGCCAATATGTATTTATAGCTAAGGTTTTTAGCTCACCTAAGCTATTGTGATCACCTGGTGTCCTTCATCTGTCTGTCGTCTGTCTGTCCGTCCACACTTAATCTTGTTTATGCAATAGGGGCTGCATTTTTCACTAGATCTTCATGAATTTGGTCAGTATGACTGCCTTGATGAAAACTAGGTCGAGTTCGAATATGGGTCATTTTGGGACAAAAACTATATCACGGGGTCAAATCATAGAAAAGCCTTGTGTATGCATTAGAGGTTGTATTTTTCATTGGGTCTTCATGGAACTTGGTCAGTATGATTGCCTTGATAAAATCTAGGTCAAGTTTGCATATGGGTTATCTGGGGTCAAAAACTAGGTCACTGGGTCAAATCATAGAAAAAACTTCTGTGTGCAATCTAGGGTGAGTTTGAATATGGGTCATCTGGGGTCAAAAGCAAGGTCACAGGGTCAAATCATAGAAAAACCTTGTGTGTGCAATGTTGTATGTATTTTTCACTGGAACTATATGAACTTGGTCAGCATGACTGCCTTGATGAAATCTAGGTTGAGTTTGAATATGGGTCTTTTGAGGTCAAACAGTAGGTCATGGGATTAAATCATAGAGAAACCTGGTGTGTGCAATAGAGGTTGCATTTTTCATTGGATCTTAATGAAACTTGGTCAGTATGATAACCTTGATGAAATCTAGTTTGAGTTAGCCAGGTGAGCGATAAAGGGCCATATTGGCCCTCTTGTTTTCTGTAGACTTTTCTCATATATAGTAAAGGTAGGCCTTGCATGGGATCATATCTGTTTTACTGACAATGTAAGGTGGAAAGGTATATTCATAGGGTCCAGTGCCCAAGATTTGATTTTGTTTTACATCCACCAGCAAACCTGGAACTCTGAAGAGTGCTGTTTAGCTCACTACATGATTCTATCCATGTATATGCTGTCATTGGTCTACACTTGTTGCTTTTACTGATTGTGACTTTGCAACCAGTGTAGCGATGTGATGAGCCTGCACATCCCGGCAGACTGATCATGAATTGCACTGTTTGCTGTTCTGTCAGTAAATGTTCACCATGTATCCCTTCTGAATAATTGATTTAGTTATGCAGATTTAAGATAGACAAGTCCGTATCAGAAATTTAGGAAGGGAAAGATTAATATTTATGTATAAGAAAACTGTGACTGTCATGGATGAAATATAGACCAGTTACCCACAAAAGTGGTAAATAACAGTTTTGAACAACAGCCAAAATTAGTAGATATAGATAAAAAGTTGGTTCATATTTTGAGGATTGAATGTGAAAGGTAGTCTAAATGCATAGAATAAGAAGCACTTACACATTAAGTTGCACAGTCACTGCTTGGATTGGTCCAGCTGTGAAAGACCTCTGTAGTTCTAACGCTGAATATATGGTTTGAAGAAAGAGGAAAGTCAGGAAGATTGATGTTATATACATGAACCTGCCCGTTCTATTACATTTGTATTTCCTTAGAAGGAAATTGACAGCCTTGTGTAGCAACAGAATGATGAATGTCTTGTATCATCACCTTATGTTATATAATACATTTGTTATTATTCGACATTGCTTAAGTGTCATCCTTATTTTCCTGGTGCAAAGGTCTTAAAATTTCACTGTTTCACAGTTTATAAAAAATGTAAGAGGAAAATTAATGTAATAGGAGTTGCCTTATAAATGCATGGGCACAATACAAAGCAAGAAAGGTCCATCAGTTACAACATAAAGTCACATAGAATTTTTTTTTTCTTCAAAATTGGGCCAAATGCCCTAACCATCTATAGGTCATAGTGCGTATGTTGTCTTGACTTGATTAGTAACAGTGTCTTCATTTTACAACCTGTTCTAAATGCCAAAACATGAAAAATTCAATTGCAAGTTTAATAAAAAAGAAAACTTAGTCAATGTCAGTTTGGTATTTTCTTCAAAAGACCAGTTTCATTTAAAACATCTTACTTGAAGAAATAGTGTCGGATTAATGTCTACAAGAGCAGGAGTGTTAAAAAGATAAACATGGTATACTTGTTTGACTGAGTGCTGTTTAATTTATGTCACCTGGAGGGGAGAGAAAAAGACAAAAAATATAAATTTATGCATTTCGTAAATAAAGCAGTGATAGATATTACAGGCTTGGATGTAACATGACAATATAAATACATGTTTATACAATAACATACTTATTATCGTATCTTCAGTTTTATTATGGTAAGGAAGACAACTGCTTTGATCATTGAATCAAAAGTCTCAAATTTGAAGAAAAACAAACTTGGAGACAGAAATCTAAACAATTTAATCAAAATGTACAATATTTATTTATAAAGAGATTGGAAACTGTTCAGGGATATCTCTTTCTGTATATTAGAAATCTGAAGAAAAGATGGGAAATAGTGTGGAAGCTGATCAGACAGTCCTTGAATAGATACATAAAAAATACCTTGAAGGGAATATTTCAATTATTAGACAGTGAATGCCCCATTTAATATAAGGCATGCTTCATTTCAGGCATATGTTTTCATATATAATGGCTTGATATCAGTAATAGACTGTTTTCATTTGAAGGGTTTTTGTCTTGGGATTAGGTACAACTCACAGGCTTATGGTTTTTAGCTTTTTGCAAAAACTGTCATCTTAGAAAACATTCTATTTGATGACTAAGTGAACATTTAATATTTACTTTGAGCTTGTGTCTTGAAAAACCAGGGCAGCATCAATTAATGGTAACTAAGGGATTTCATTAAGTGAAGTAACCTAGCCCTTGCTTATAATTTCTGTGATTAGATAGTAATTGCTTTTACTTGATTTTCTCAATGTCATTGGTTTCTTAGTTTTGAGGGTATTTTTAAGCTTTGACATTTTGTTGCTATACTAGCCAGTTCAAGGTCCTGTACAAATGCAAGTGTTTTGCCAGCACGTGCAAGTGTTTTGCCAGTGACCTGAACAATTCTTGCCTGACAAAGGAGAGATTGGGTGCTATGTTAATTGGTACTAATATTATTTATATACCATTTCAGGCAATAATGGAGAAAGCCAATTTAAGTCCAACAACCCATAGAACTCTGAGCCCGCCTCCAGATAACAGAATATCAAGACCAATATCTTACATACGACCAACAGGGAAGCAGATCATATCTTCTGATGTTATAGAAGTCAGTAAGACGCTCGGGGAGGGTGAGTTTGGTGTTGTGCAACAGGGTGTCTGGACAACTGAGGAAGGAGAAAAGGTAAATAAATCACCATGGTCTTACACATTTCTAGAACAAAAGAATAGTGATGATAACTGTTCCTTTAAGTCATTCATTTACTTAAATAAATATTTACTTTGGATTTTTGCCTCACCAATGTGGATCTTTCAACGAAAAATGTCTACTGAAAATTAAATTTATGTTTCAAGTACATATTTATCTCCATTTTGGGCTGTTTCAAGGAAAGGATGATAAAGTTTGTCACACATGGTTTATCTGCTGATATATACTTGAGTATAGGTAACTACTATTAAGATGTGAACATAAATTTCTGTAATTCCTATCTTTGTTAAACAATGGTAACTGACAACAGGATCTCCTGTTTAATTAAGTATGGTACAGTCAATTTGATTGGTGGGTTTGGGAGTTAGGGTTACAGAGAGAAAAGAAGCACTCGAGAGAGACTCTATAAGATGAAGGAAAGCTCCTTTATAACTGACTATTGATTAAATACATTAGTTGTATACCATGAAACTTCACAATTCTTATATTACAGGTACAAGTTGCATTGAAATGTTTGAGTCGAGATCGACTAGAGAACGGGACCCAGGAATTCCTGAAAGAGGCTGGTTTGATGCAGACTATAGATCATGAAAATATTGTACGCATGTATGGTGTCGTGCTGGATAAAGAAAACTCATTAATGCTGGTAGGTTTTGTTCTGCTTAAATGCATGGACGTTTCCATCGGTAACATGCACTGTATCCAGGAGGAAGAAAATCATGAATATTGTGTAGCTTTCCCTTATTTATTGCACATTTTGGTTTTTCATTAGGCCCCCGAAAAAATATTTTTTGCAGGTCTGAAAATTTCCAATTGCCTTTTGTATTTTGTGTAACAGAACTAATTTTCTTGCAAGCTATAAGGCACACAGACTAGGAAAGGACAGCCTTCAGATTTTGATTGAAACATTCATAGATATTTTTTGATGCAGACATTTCTGTATAGTGAAGACCTCCAGGGAAATGATACAAATTAAAAGTTATTGGAGCGCAGAACTTGATTAAGTTCAGCTAAATTGATCTACAGTGCTGCAGAGATTAAGTAGTTAATGAGGTTTCTTTAATAGAGTACTCCCAGACACTCTGCTTTCAACACTTGTTTAGAAATGTGCAGAATTTTAACAGAAATATCTGCCAGTTTCACATCATGATTGTACCTAGAGATAATGCCAGAATGCATCAGTGTTACTCGGAAGCTTGTCTGAGATCTCCATCGCTGGTTAAAGGTGTTTTCCTAGATATTTGCAAAGGTTTTTATAGTTATTTAGCCTAACTTCATGGTTGGGTCTCGCTCTCAGGCAGTGTTTGTTGATCTACAGAGCCTGTGTTGTGCTAGACTATTAAGATGTAACATAGTCTTGAATGGTGGTTAACACCGATGAAATTTAGTTCCCTAATGGTATTAAGTCAGACTTTGGCTTTCAAAATTTCTTATTCTGCTTTATTCATTTGTGAAGGTGACAGAGTTGGCCCCGATGCGCTCACTTCTAGAGTGCCTTAAGGATCAGAAGAATCGACAAGACTTCCCGCTACCTCGGTTGTGTGACTTCGCCCAGCAGATCTGTGATGGTATGAGCTACCTGGAGAGTAAACGCCTCATTCACAGAGATCTAGCTGCCAGAAATATACTTGTGTTCAGTAAATCAAAGGTAATTAATGATTTCCATAAAATTCAGTGCCTTAGAAACTTTACTGATTACACATAATATTATCTTATTTCAATCTTGCTTATCTCAAGAAATACGTACAAACACTGAAACTTGACTTTGCTCATTGAACAGACCTGTTTCTTTTAGAAAGAACTACAACGTTATGTATTTGTTATCCTCCTCTTCAAAAAAGTAGCTCATTTTTATGCATTTTCAAGCCTTTCCAGAAATAAGATTTTGAAACATAACTGAAGAAGCATTCATCTTGCACTCTTCCAAGTTAACATAGTGGTTGTTTCTGAAAAGCAGAATGATCCCCAATGATTTTTAAGTGAGTCAAAGGTCAAGGTCACACTGACCTTTAAATTGATGAACGCTTTCTGGAAGATTAGTCCAGATTCATTCAGCTTACACTTTTAAAACTGCAAATGATCATTGCTGCAGGCAAGTAAATAATTCAATTAATTTGTAGGTCACAAAATCAAATCCATTTAGTATGTTGGTCTGTATTTTTGTGAAGTCATTGATCTGAATTATATTATATCAGTCTTATTTTGATTTTTATTATGTGTTAAATGAATATGGCATTCAATGCTGAATTGTTTTTCAGGTGAAGATCAGTGATTTTGGTTTGTCACGGGCATTAGGCAGGGGGAAGGATTATTACCAAAGTAATTTCAGTATCAACCTCAAACTGCCAATAGCTTGGTGAGTACTGTCTTGGTATTCTTAACTTAATTGAAAGCCAATAAATAAGGCAGTCTAAATTTTGTTAGTTACTGACCACTGCTTGGACATTGTTTCATCAAACCTTAATCTAGTTTTGAACTATTTTACAACAAATTTTTATTTGATAAAGTAGTGACCGTACCATACACCATTGAAATGTTTAGGGTATAAATATATATCTGTTGAAGCTCTAAAGTTGTTTGATAAAAGCAGTCCCACGTGCCAATGTAAACTTCCAGACACATAAATAACTAAAGGGGAGAACAAATCCTCGGTATTGCCTGAAATGCTGGGTAAAGGGCAAAACTTTAAGCATATTCTGTGGCTGCACACCAAAGAACTAAAGATATGAAAGGGCTTATTCAGAATAAACAGCTCAGCTCTACTGTACTAGTAATTGTTTAAAGACTGTTCACTGAAAATTCACTGACTAGCTAGGTAAAAAAACAGTGCAGATCATGATCAGACAGCATGGACGTGCAATCTGTCTGCTGTATTAAAAAAAAAATGCAAATATATTATTCATTGATAAACCTTACTTTATATTGACAGGTGTGCTCCAGAATGTATAAATTACCTGAAATTTACCTCGGCCAGTGATATTTGGGCATATGGTGCTACATTGTGGGAACTCTTCACATATGGCTGCCAGCCCTGGGCAGGAATGAATGGACAACAGGTAAACATACTTCTATCTCCTTCACTACCGGAGAACAAATACAAGTGCAAATGGCTAGTGATAAATATACATAGATTTCATAGACACTTACCAGAATGTTAAGGTTCACATGATTGTATGGGTTGATAGGGCTGTCACTCTGCCAGTTAGGTGTAGTGTTCGAACCTCAGAGGAGACCAGACTCTGACAAAAGTTTGTTGGGGAAATTAATTTGCAATGGGATTTTTTACTCCAAGGGCGTTCTAAGCTGTGGAAATGCAATCTAATAGTTCAAACGAGGGCATGTATTAGGTCAGCCAATGTGATTGAAGGATTACTGAAAAACTGTATGAACAAACAAACAAATAGAAGAAAGAAAAAAAAGCTATTAGAAATTCTATTATTAAAACTGATCAGATAAAAAAGCTCATCTTTCATTGAAGACATACTGCTTTATGCCTTGAGGAACTTGTGACCTATAAAGCTAGGCTTAATATTAATATGTTTTTTATTCCATTCCCAAAGCCAGATCAATGAAGTAATGTTTTCCTGATTAAGAAATTTCCGGAATGTGGAGATCTGCTGGCTATTTTATGTGACATATGGACTTTACAGATACAGATATTTATAAAACTGTCATAATTTAATTGCTAGATTGAGGAAATACAATAACTGTGTCTATCAGTTAGTCAACTGGAAAGAGGCCTTCAGTTGTAGATGGTGTTAACCTCTTTTAGACAAATGGGTTAGAACATTTTTAATCAAGCTTTTTCTATGAGTGATTTTCTACAATGTAACCTTTAAAATTGCCATACAATTTGAGAGAAAGCCAGCCACCTTAACACATACAATTTAGTACATTTGAACCTGAGTAAATGGTCCTCTCTATTAAAGCTCCAACTTGTCTTAATCAACCATTTCTAATACACAACAGTTTTGAAGTATAAAAATAACTATATACACCCCAGCTGCCACCTGTTTAATATGCCAGATTAGCTGAAATGTAAATTGCCTGTTTTACTGTCTATATATGAATGACAATTATTTAATCTGTTACGGTACTCTTCCGTTTTTCAAATTGTGCACATCAAGAAAGACAACTCTTAGTGTTTTAGTATGGATAAGTTTGATTAGAGGTTACCAGACTGATGCTGACAGTATAGCCCAAACTCATACACTTATTCTTATACTTATGATTAAATACAAGATAATGTTACATGCAGTGAAAAAAGTGCTACAAACAAAAGGTACATCAGAAAAGAACAACAACAACAAAAATGCAAAAAGAAGCTAGGTACAAGTCATGTTTTTTTGAGTATCTTATTGAGCATGTGCTGTGAATATTCAGATCAAAGACTGGTTTAGTAAATTCATTACTTCATATACAATGCTTAATAAAGAACATATAAAGTATCTGAGATGATGTAGATACGCCAACTTCCTCAATAAATCGGGAGCATGAGATGCTTTTTCTTGATGTTTTGGCCAGCAGTTTAGTTTATCTAGACCCCCTGGTAGGGAGTGGAGCTATTAAAAATTTAGATACGTCTCAACACTGTTAGACCAAGTTACATTGATTTTCTCATAAAGCACAAGGGGATGCTTCTGACCAGGAATGCTTTATGATAAATGATTTATCAGATTTCTTACATCAGCGGTAACAAGTCATATGGTTACATACATCGATCAGGTATACCTACCCCATACAAGCAGATACTTCATCTACTATAAGAATTTTCATTTTTTTAAGGGTCTGAGGGGCACGATTTCAATTTACAGGAACTTGTAAGACTGTTAATCGATTGTAGAAAATACCTTTGAATTGATTTAGTTAATTTTCTGTCTGCCATTCTTTGTAAAACATAATTGGTGAGGTCTGTTGCTCTATATTATGCTGATGTTCTACACTGACTACATCTCACTCTGGAGCACCCTTGCAACTAAATTGTAAATGAAATGAATGGTACAGCTCTAATGAACCCATTTTAAGAAATCTTACTGGGCGACATACTTAAATTAATGTTAAAAGATTGCATACAGAAAATCCTTAATAACAGAGATACAGTCTTTCAGGATCATTGCAAAGGAGCCATAACGATTTATGGTCTGTAGTTTAGACTTTGCCAATATTTTACACTGCCTTGATCTACAAAAATATGGCATAGATTTTTGGAATGAGAACATATTTTTTTAGGCACCTGGGGGTACATTAATGATAAGAAATTTGTTTATCTTTCAGTATCATCTATTTAGCATGAACTTTGCTCATACATGTTTATATAAGATAGATGTCTGCCAGAGTCTGTTCCTTTATAATAAACTTAATTATCGAAATGCCAAATTCCTTTACTTCATTTTTTGATATTTTTGATATAGAGGTGTACTGGCTTTTTTGTACCGGGTGTTGTATCTTATGAATCCACACATGCATTTTGGCAAACACTTCTGTAGATAACTTGGCAGGCCTCGGGTTTTTGCTGTGCTGATGAATAATGATAACTAACTCTTAGAAAGGATGTTAAGGGAGAAAGGTTTGAGAGGATTCTTGTTGGAAGAGGGAGGGGGGGAGGGGGGGGGGGGAGGGGGGCTTTTGAGAAGCTATATATCTGCCTATTGCTGTTAGTTTGACCATACTGCTGTATTCACTACAATATATTTTTTAGGGGTACAACCCTAAAGCATATAAAAGTTCTATTTAGTTCAATTAAAGAAATTAAATGTACTGGTAAAGCAAACAAAACAAGAAGAAAAAGAAAAAAGTGTATTTTGGTATCATTTTTCAGGAGGTAACATTATGTAGATGTAATAAATGTACGTCTCGGTGACCTACTTTCTGTGTTTCATTTTTGTTAATGGATTTAACAGTGATAAATGTTGCCCTATCATGTCTTAATGATGGGTATTTTTCAGAAAATGATCTGTTATAACTTGGCGATATTGGTACTTAAAATATTGGATTAAAGTCCTAAATCACTGGAACATTTAGTTTATTAACCAGGTTTTCAATTTTGAAAATCCTGGTTATTAGATTGGGGTATGGCGGGCGGATGGGCGGATGGGCGGATGGGCGGGCGTCAACGAAATTGTGTCCGCTCTGTAACTCTTCAACCCTTTGAAGAATTTTGATGAAACTTCAGACAAATGTTTACCACTCAAGATGACGTGCGACGCATGTTCCGCATGGCTGGCTCCAAGGTCAAGGTCACAGTGACATTAACATTGAAAATCCTGTCCGCTCTGTAACTCTTCAACCCTTTGAAGAATTTTGATGAAACTTCGACAAATGTTTACCACTCAGATGACGTGCGAACGCATGTTCCGCATGGCTGGCTCCAAGGTCAAGGTCACAGTGACTTACTTGAAAATCCTGTTTACTGATTTTAACTTGATTTGCGTCAAAGGTCTATCATCTTTGGAGGTATTTAAAAAGATATGATATATTATTTCATGTCTACTTTGTAACTTGTTTTTTTTTAATAAATGTATTATTAAATTCTAGAATTCTACAGGCGCTGTTGAAAATCTGGTTTGGCGGCATTGCCGCATTTCTTGTTACTGCCTGTAGAGGGGAAGTTTTGTAAGAAATCTGAATCTGATAGGCCAAACATATTTGGATGTCGTTTTTCTCTCAGGACAATGAATCAGAATATCACGCACCCTGTGATTTTAGTGTCACTCTAACTAGTAAAATTTACAATTTGAAACTTTAATGAGTTTAGTGCTTTTCAAAGATTTACTCTCTCAAGTAACAGAATAACAAATTTTGTATACATGCTCCTTTAAAGTGGTTGACGAAAACGTGCTTGATTTTACAAAAAAACAAACCACCAAAACATGTGAAATGAGCCACACTACACAAAAAACCACATACAAGGTTTTCTTTTCCCCAAATTTGTGAAACCATTACTTTTTGTGGGCATCTATGTTTTTGTGAATTTCTTTGTGCAGTTGATCCACAACTTTATCGTCCCAACCAATAGAGAAAAATGGAATCAGGAAATTCATGTAAAGCAAAGAATTGTATTTTATTGAAATTTCTCAGAATTCTCATGCCTTCAAAATTCTAATTTACAAGCAAATTTCACAGTCTTGATCCAGTTAAACTTTATGATTTGCCACAGTTTGACTGAAAATGATGTCATGAAAATGTTAAAAAAATATTTCACACCTTATTGATTAATGTGCATTGAGATAGTTCACATAACAGATCCGTGGCTTAGAATCTTCTTTTTTCCCCATTATAATGTTTATAGTCCCAGCCAACTGTGGGATTTGTCTCCTTGTGTACAAGCCAAGACCCTACTATGACTCCCATGCATACTGGTACCTAGACTGGCATTCAGTCCTTACATTTACTATTTCTTACTCAATAACTCCCTTTGCTGCCAAAAATGTAAGATGATCAAGCCCTGTCAGTAGATATGGGCCAGAAAATATTCTGCTTGGATAATGAAAATATACTATCATCGGGCCTGGTGGCGAGGCTAACTGGTACCTAAAAAAAATTCTAGAAATTCTAGGGAGTTTTGTTACCCGATTGCAGTGTAACCCTTTCTGTTTTGTCCAGCGATTATGATTATTCAGTCAAATGTGTAAAATGCCGGTAGCCAAAGATAGATATACAAGCTTGCAGACCAGCATATGTTGGTGTTGAACCACTTTACCTCCTTGTTTCTTTATTTGATGTTATACTTGGTATCTTCCTAAGTACTAAGTTGAGATCACTGCTGAGCAGGAAATGTTCTTTGGTAACCTTTTAGATCGCTGGATGTCCATTGTCAAATGTTATCCAGCTTTACACAGTATTTCCTGAACCACTTGATCAATTTTAACCAAAATTCACTTGAATGTTTATTTGCTAATAGTTCCTCTTGCAAAGTGGTTCAAGGAAATTCCATTCCATGCAGGAGAAAAATCTTCTTAAAGATCTTGTTCAAAACCACAGTGCCTTAGAATAATACCTAATTGTTGTTCAGCATTGTCAAGTGGTATTCTGCCAAGTTTGTTAGTTTAGTTTATACAAATTTATTTTAGTTTGATTACAAAGAAAGCTCTGTAGCTCTTGAACACGCATTCAAGATGTCATCACGCACATGCAAGAGAGAGGCAGGGACATTTTCAAGCTGTGTTAAAAACAGATAATATCTTTTCAGGTCAAAATAGGTCAAACGTATCTTTAAGGACAAAACTTTCTAAAAGATCTCATCACAAAAAAAAAAATAGACCGTCATGGCCCACTTGTTTATTCTTGTGAGCAGTCTTTTATGCATTTAACTAAACATGCACACCAGCAAAAAGCATGTAACACTTGCACTTTACGATGGGCGAGAACTTGACCTGTAAGATAAGTACAAGTATCACAAAATCTCTGTAATATAAATAAGTTTGGGAAACTCCCAGCCTTCTGGAGACTTGTCTAAATATTTACATTTCTGCATTAGGGTTTATAAAGATTCTCAAGAGTTCATTGAAGAATGTGTGGCAAGCCAGAATTCTTGGAATGCATAGAGATAAAATTCACAGTCGTCTAAAAGTGGAAAAAATACAAGTAGTTTTTGTGTAGTAGTTTTTTTAAAACCAGTGAAACAGACTTTTGTATTTTGATACTGTGCCAAAATGTGCATGATTTTATGTGAGCCTGTTGATATGCTGTAAGGCTTGAATGATTCAGTTTACATGCAAGTCATAATTTACAGGTATGCCAGAAATAAATTGCACTGAATTAAAAACAGTCAATGCAGACAAAACATTATGAAAGAATGGAAAACGAAGCTGTTGTTAAGTTTTCTGACCCTGGAACCCCCAAAGTCTCACAAATGGACATGTCTGTTGTTCAATTTATGCAGTACCATTAAATATTTGAAGGGATGTTCAGTGAAAATTTACTGACTGAATAGCAAACAGTGTAGATAATAATCGTACTGCTTTGATGTGCAGGCTGATCATGATCTGCACTTGGGGCATAGACAGCATCCCCCCCACCACAAAACCCCCAAGCTTGAACCGTAACTAGTATAAAAGAAAACAGTCAAATCAGGGCCCAGTAAGCTCAATCGGTAGAGCACGAGACTTGTAATCTTGGGGTAGCGGGTTCGATTCCCGGGGCTGACCAACTAAAATTACTAACAGTCTTTCGACACGGTTCCCTTGTATGGGTGCTATACACCTGGCATGTATAAGAACCAGGGGTGTCTCTGGAATCGGGCGCTTTCTGTATCTTGCACTTTCCTCCGAAACCTAAAGTAACTAACCTCTTCTGGGGCGTGGGCCCTATCCGGGCAACGGTACCAATGAAAAGCCTAATTACGATACGATAGGTTTTCCCCCCTCTTTTTCATACCCCCATTTTTTTTTAAAGATATGTTGCAGTGGGGATACATGAATAACTTTCCATAATTAAAATAAAGTGTAACATATAAATGGTAAAATTTGCTGCATTGAGTTCATACTTTATATCAACTTCTTGGAAAGAAATTGTATGCCATATTCTTACACAAGATGATTCTAGTGCAGATCATGATCTTACATAGCTTCCCTTTCAACAATTACTTCAAATGTTGAAATTCCTTTCTAGGAAAAGTGAGTCTTCATTTTATGTATATTAAAACTAATTTGTGCCAGTCAGTAGTTGTAAAAGCACTTGACAGCAAAGTGTATGCTTGCAGTACCATGTATTGCAATGGTTTTAAAATTATATGTTACTAAAACAGTTACTTCCCTTAGATACTGTCTCAGAACTTGTTGTGTGGCATAAACCCTGATAAATGAGATGTTGTTTTTTCCAGATACTTGATGCGATTGATGCACCAAACCATCAGAGGTTGGAGCAACCAGAGCTATGCCCAAAGAACTACTATGATCTCATGTTGAAATGCTGGGACCACGAGCCAGAAAACAGACCAACCTTCAGTGAAATGTTCATCATGCTTCCTCAGGTAACATGTTTCTGGTATATGTGTATTAAAACTGTCTTGCTTTGGATTAACTACTTGTCAAAAAAATTAGGGCCAGCACTATCCCATTTATTCCTCGAGCCATTCTTTCTACATAGTTCTGTTTATGTACCATGGAAAGCAGGTTTTATAGTTATAGTTATATAGGCTGTAGCCAGTTTCATTTTCTTTGAGCCAATTCAACTTTTTTATAGCCAATTTTGGCATTGGCTTCTGCCAGAGCTAGCCCTGAAAATGTTTCAAGTGGTTAACCTGTTGTTTACTTGTTTAATGACTAAACATCTCACTCATAGAAGCTATGGGTTCAAGCCCTGCTACTCACCTGATGTTTTATATGTCTTAGTTCTTTACACTCTAAATAAACTATGAACTATAGGTCAGGACCAGCACAGCCATACTTCTGGCGATCAATTAATGAAATAGTGTGTGTTTAATGTTTACGATCGTGTATATAATACCACCTACAAAATGATCAGTCTCATTAAAATCGTATGCTTCAATTGCTCATTATATTTTTCGGCCTACTGAACATAATGAATAGAAGTATTAGGGCCTGACTGACAAAACAATGTATGTTCTTTTGACATGTTATAGATATTCCTTGAATATCACAGTCATCATCTATCTTCAATAGATAAAAGATACATTAATTGTCATGCATTGATACCAAGAACACATGTATACAACAAGGAAATGCAGGTTTACATGCTATGTATGTTGTAAAGATTTCACCAGATGTTTCTATATACACTAACAATATGAAAGTATTGTAATATTTCTGTCACATTCCATTATCATACAATATCTACTGTAGCATTGTCTCACCTGTACTCAATAAATACAATAGCTTTTGTCAGGTAATGATCACATTTAATGCAGTTATGTAATAACATGTAAGGTATTTGTAGTGATGTAAGACAGTCAGCTATTACTGTTTTTGCCTTCGGGGACACTTGAAATGACCTTCTACACTTACTGTTATTTCTTTATCCCTTACCCAGCTAGATACAGTGTACTCTTGATATTGCGGAACTCTTCCAAGTCAGATTTGCAAGTGACATCAATTAAGACTGTTAGATGCCAATTCTGTTTTAAGTTGAACCTTTGCTATTGGTTCCATTGACTGCAACCTAACGAAAGCTGACTGTATGTAAAAAATACGTTTTGACCTTTGGAATTGGGAATCTTAAATTAGTAGTTCATGACATTGTGTTAATTCATCTTCACAATGAGGCATGGCCTTGTCATGTCATATAAATACTCTATAACTGTATGATTCAGATACAGATGGCTGTATTTTTTCAACAAGAAAAATGAGTTCCTTTCTTCAGCATGAGTCTGACAAAGCTATGAATGTACAAGCAAGCTGATTTAGGTCTGTTGGTCTGTCAGTTTGAGATTTGCTGACTAATATGAACTGTACATTTTATAGGGTCAGCACTAGAGTAACATTGTATAAAATCAATTTCCCTTTACAACAACTTGTCAATATTTGAAATGCATGTGAAAATGTGATTAAACCCTGTATCATTTAAGGAGTTCTGAAATTTCATTCACAGTTTTAAATCAGAGTTCGCACAACACATTTATTTTGTACAACCAACATACTGTCTTCAGTTAATTTTCCCATCTATTAAAATAACTAAATACACCAAGTCATTTACCAGTAAAACAACACATCTTTTCTTTACACCTCTGTTGTAAGTGATGAGTGTATAGTTGAAAACAGTTCTTTGTTTTACAAGGGATTGACTGAATTTTTCCCCCCTTAAGCCAAAATATTTGACATGTATGTTTGGTATGAAATCAAGGAGAAAGTAAGAAAACAGTCAGATTATTTTAACATTTAGAAGTTTTATTGTGACAGTTCAAAAAAAGATTTCTTTTGCAAGTAGGGAGGTTTGTAGATTCCAAGGAATTCTAGGATTTATCTTTTGTTTTGAATTTGTGAAAGTGCTATGAAGTATTGATATATGAGACTTTCTGTGGACTACATTGCTAATAGATAAAGGAGGTCTTTTACTCTGAAAAATTTTGTAGCAGTAAGGAAACTGTCTTTTATAAAACATGATGAATATTCTCCCTTGGAAGTCATTCGAATATAAATTGGTGAGTTTAAATTCTATAGCAAACAATTTATTATTATATTTATGATAAGGTACGAAATTATTGTATAACATTAGAATTGTAACCAAGAGAGAGTTTTTGATGTCATCTTTAACACATTTTGACATATTTTTCATAATAGCAGTATGAAGTGTCCTTCTTTTCAAAGTATTAAATTTAAGATGTATGGGTATAACAAATGTATTATATATTCATATGACAAAGTTAGGGGAAAGTCTAGCCACATACCTTCATGGTTTTTGGTTTTGATGATTTACCTTTAGCATTTAAATGGATCATAAATTTTAGGTGAAATTGTAAATTGTGGGTACAGAGAATGATTACATGTAACAGTGTAATTGTTAAAGTTTGCCTGTAAATAGTCATATTGGTATAACTTTGGTTTCCAGCCCACTGGTTCCCACTGGTTAGGATAAAACTTTGACATTTGGATATACTGCTTGACAAAATAAAACACTGCTTGCACATTAGTTCTGTTAGATTTCTCCGGTAAATGTGTACCTTGGGACTGTGATGTCTGGAAGTTGTCTCAGACATTTTGGACTTGTATACACAGAATAATGTTACTAAGTCCAAACATACTTTGTGTCATGTGTTTGCAAAATACATGAAATCAAATTCTAACTGCCACACACTACACTTGACAGTCTTAAATTTATCAAACTCTGACCGTACTTGAGTTATTCTGTCCTTGTGACCAGTGTAGATCATGATCAGCCTGCACAGCAATGCGCAGTCTGATCATGGTCTACACTGTATTGCAATAGAGTCAGTAAAGAATGTTAGTGAAGTTCCTCTTTGCCAGCAGGTGATACATGCATTCTATGGAACAGTGAGTCGTGTAAATCATATGGGTAATAAATAAGAATTTACCACCCTGGTTTAAAAGTAAAAATATCAACCTTTATTCTGATGTAGCTCTTCTGTAAGTTGAGCTGAACCTAGTTACAAAAGTCAGTAATTTAAACCTGAAGAAGCACCCCACCCATTTAAATATAGGGGTTTTATTCATGATGGGTCAATTGGACGTATGGACAAGTTTAACAATGGATCAATTTTTTATCAGTTGGCAAACATGACATTTATCTTTTGATTGGATACTCTATCATTTTGCTTTTTGTTGCTTTCGTTACAAAAAAACTGAAACTACTATGTTTACATAAGTGCAAAATCAAACATCTGTGAGACAAAAAAGCCGTTCCTCTTTATATTACAGTCAGCAAAACCGGATGACTCACTCATGTGTTTATCTAATTTTACATTATGTCGATTTTTCCCCCTTTATGCATTGACTAAGTTTCGTTGTAAAGTATAGAGACATGTGTATTATGGAATGTTAAGTTTATAAGATATACAAGTGCATTCTTTCGCCTGTATTACTGTTTTGTGTTGATTCGAGTTAAATTAAAGGATAGTAGTGATTTTGTGATAGTATCGGATAGTTTGTAGTTATTCTTAGGTGACAAAATAGTGCATATATGTGTGAAAATAGTTAATATATAATCAACCAGGAAAATGTTAAGGAAAAAGAACAAGGTATTCATTGAAATTTTGTTATCTTTTGATATGTGCAGGTCTTATCAGGAATTTTCCTCATGAATCAGGCATGAAAATCTAAAGACTGAGCAAAAAACATGACCCTGATGTTACTTGTTTACAGTTTACAGAAAATCGCTTGGGAAATGGGTTTAAAGTTGTAGTTTTATAAGCTTGTTTACTGAAGAAATTTGAATTTAAGATATGTTGAAGGTAATTTTATATGTTGATATTAAAGGAAGTATATTGTTTAGTGCTTAGGTTTCATGACCGGTCATGTATCAGCAGGTTCTATTGTGAGAGAGGTGATTGGTGATCTGATTTATTAAGGGTTATTTGGGTCTCCACTTTATGAAAATGTAAAATATAAACAGACATGTGGATGTCACATCCCGGATATCTTACTGGTGTCTGTAAGAACAGGAGTATAAGTCTTCATGTTAGTTATGATAGGTGGTGACAGAGCAGGGTCCAGAGTTTGATCTCCTCCGGTGCCAAATGACACATTAATTCAACTGTGCATTTCTTATGCTTTATGATTGATTCCATCTGAAGTGAGAGTCTCGGGGTAGTTTTAAGGAAACTGTAAGAATTTGTTTCTCACTCTAGAATACATAAATTAGTTTAGAACAGTTGATAATGACTGTGATACTGTAGTGGTGTCAGAACCCAGTGTAAAGTTGTCATGCAGGTAGGTTCTTCTCAGTTGTCAAGACATTGATATATGTATCATTAATTCTCTAGTATGTACATGTTTCCTTGGAATGAATGTTTCAGGAACTTTTTTATACCAAAAAGTGATTCATCTTACCTTTACTGTATGTTTCTTATTCTTGTTTCAGATGCGGCCAACTCAGGTGAAGGCAGTGAAGGATTTCCCAGAGGTCACTGTCCCTAAAGACTACATTTACTATCGTGCTTATGATGTCATTTCAGTGCTTGATAAAATGTAAGTATCTTTCATTTTGATGATATTTCTTTAACCCCTGTCTCGATTTGAGAAGACTGGTTTGAAGGTTTGAAACTTTTGATTTTAGGATTGTTTCGGAAATACAGAACTATTGAACACAGTCACGTATTACCCTCCAAGCATATTAGGCTAGTCTGGTTGTACTATTTCTGTGATATGTGGACTAGTGTGAAGTGGATAGTAATGAGACTGTAAAACTCAGACCTTGGATATATAAGGGAGCAGTATGGATCCATGTCTCTGCATGATATGTCAAGCTAAGATCCACAGTCTGGTCAGAACTCTCACTGCATACCAAGCTGAAATTTTGCTTTTTACACCAGATCTCATATATTCATGTATTTGTTGTACAACAGAATGATGTTGACTCATTTTCAGTATAAAGTGCAAGGGCATAGAACAAAATCTAATATTATTTACCACGTTATGCATCGGGGAATATCCCAGTCTCGAGGAAATGATAAAGTTTTTTCTGGTACATTTCCTTGCTTGATGTGTAAAGCTATGAAGAACTGATACTCTGTGTAAAAATATCTTTATGTGCATTTGTCAATTGCTTTATATATAGTAGTTTGATCTCTTTACATAAGTCAATTGTGGTTTAGTGGTCTACTTACATTACAAGTGGACAGAGGGTTTGAAGAGATCCATACAAATTTATCCTTCGGGTGTGTATGCTGCCCAAGTGTGTACACCGCCCAAGGTCATGGAGAGCTAATTGTGGATTGCTTTGTGGTTTAAGATTATAAAACTGATGCAAGACCAGTCTAAAATCTTTGGGTTTGAAACTGAACTTTTTAATAGCCAGTCAAAAGTTAGAGATGATAGACTGGTTCACAAGGAAATGTTTGTTTACCAATCTTAGGCAGCAACAAGCCTGTTTCTCTTTGTTTAGGGCTTGTACATAGAATTCACTGTGCACACACATCTTGATCTAGGGCATTGTAGAACAATGAACACAGTAGCCCATATTTTTTAAGTCAGTCCATGTTTTCATATGTGTCAATGCATGGTTCCTTGAAGGCTCCCATATGCGTAGTAATAGAATTCTAAAAAAATCTGAAGAAAAACATTTGCAAATTGTATTTACAAACTGACTAGATTACTCAATATTATATCATCTTACTTAAGCCTTTTCAAAATGAAAAAAAGCTAGAAGAGCCCAGTTAAACATAATTTTCCTGCATTGAAGAGTAAGGGAAGTTTTCAATTCATGTAACAGGAAAAGTGTTTTTCCTTAGGTTTAATTTATGATTCTTGAAATGTTTAGAATACTAAGTACATCCTCTTATATTTCAGACCAACTAAGCCACCTGTCGCTGGATTATGGAAAGGAGTTTTGGCAAATGGTAAAACCGGTTATTTTGATCCGTGTAACACAGTCCCATTTATAGAACCAAAGAGTAGTCCGGATGGAGGTACACCAAAGAAGTCAATCTCAAGGAAAGGTATGGTAGAATATAACATACTCAGCCGAGCCAGTAGTCATATCCTCTGTCGTGTGCAATCAAACTATTTACTGTATTTTATGTTAACTGTGGTTTTCAGATCATTTTGTTTCTGAAAAGTGCATAACTGTACTGTGGTTAGAAATTACCTCTCCTTTTACTCCAAAATCTATCGTCAAGTTAACCAAGACATGTTTTGGGAAAAGGATCACCTTCTGTGGTAAAACTAGTTTCAGACATTTTAAGATTATATTCATATACCTGAAGGGGGGAGGTGAACATGTTGGGTAATTCAATCTAACCCTCTTTTAGCTTGAAATTAATAGCATGAATATGAAGGTTACAGGAACTCATTTATTTTCCAGTTAGGCAAGCAGAATACATGTTGCCTTATTAAAGAATTCACTATACAGATCTTTGTGATTTATGTATGAATAATTTGAGTGCATATGAATTAGGTTTTCATGCAGAGCTTCAATGTCAGTGTAAAATATCCTTTATACTTCAGTAGAAAATCTTATCTCAGTAGGAGTTTAATGTCAATAAATCTCTTTCATGTAATATTTATCCTGCCCCACTGTAGCATGTAGATTACTTGCTGTACTTGGAAATCCTTGTTAGATAAGCTGACAATCATGTTGTTGAGGGGACTGAGGGGAGCTAGTTTACACAGTGTATTTTAAGCAATCACCGCTAGAAATTTGGCGTTGACATGTTGTGTAATTGTACAGAATACAAATTGAATTTGAAGTAGGTGTTATGTTCAATAATCAGCATTAGTTATGTATTGCTGTTGACAAACGTAAAAAAATGTAGTAACTCAAGCATGTCAGTTTAGGTAATCAAGTAGGGAATACTTGTGTAAAGTCTTCATGCTATAGGTAGCCAGTATTGATTTTTCCCTAACTGTCTCGACATATTAAAAACACCTTTATTATGCAGCCACCTGCATTAATTGACCACAAAGGCTGACTGCTAAATACAGGTTAAATTATACAGTTAGTATACTCAGTCAGAACTTAAAGACTTCAACATGGTCAGGCATTTATTTTTGTAAAATCAGCACTCTGTTGTTTCTAAATGCAAGAAACAGATTCAGTTGTTATCACCATTCAGCAGATATGCTGAAAGTTAAAAAATATAAATTAACATGCCTGACAGGATTCTGATAGAACTGTTTAATTTTTATGCAAATATATTGCTATCTGATCTGGAAAAATGTTCAAAGAATTCCACGTAAATTTCAGGTAAGAATCTGGTTGAAGTATTCTATATATTTGAGATATTTACCCCCAAAATTTCATGCATGTTCATTCTACTTCAGAATGACAGTTTCATATAGTGTATTAGATAAAAAAGGTCAGTGCAGGTATAAAAAGTGTCAGTTGTTACGACAACCATTTACAAGATCATGAAATGTATTTTGTGCAACTTTTATGTTACTTTGATAAGATCACAAATAGATATTGATGACATTGGAGCTTCATTATGCATGCAGATATTTATGAAGTGTGACAAAATACAGAAATAAACCAAGTTAATAAAAATGAGAAGCATTCAGTTTTTCTCATAACAAAGAAGTAGACATATTAGACCTGATCATGCTCAATTTCTAAAATGAACTTGCTTATTTTACAGTATAGACTGTGCTATTAACTGTTCCAGGGGTGCTAATTAAAAATTTAGTGACTTGAGTGGGGAATGGTGCTTCTGTAGCAGAATGAAGTCTTTCAAATGAGAACAGCTTTGACTGGTTCATTTAAATGTCAAATGTACATTCTATTTTTAAAATGTTACACTCATCTTTGCAGATTCTAAAAGATCGGCCAGTAAAAAGATCCGTCCTGATATGATCAGTCGACCTCAGAATGACCTCCGACATACAGGGCATATAGGATATGATGGTGCCATATTTGGAGATGTTGGATTTATAGGAGATAACTATGACAAACTACCAGTTAAAACTGCTTCTATAGGTAAAAAAACCTTGAAGTAAAACATGTTTAGATTAACATGCAAACGAAGGGTCAAGTAGTTTTAACTTTTGCCCTTCAGGAGGCAGATACATCTTCTTTGTGACCAGTATAAACCATGATCATTTTAGGCATGGCAAGTGTAGACCATGATCAGTCTTGCCCCATTGTAAGCATGGACAGTGTAGACCAGTGATGATCTAGACCATGACCAATGTAATCCATGATCAGCGTATATCATATCATCATGATAGATCATTGCTAGTGTAGGCCATGATCATTTATAGACCATAAAGAGTGAAGATCATGAGTAGAGTCAACCATGATCATTGTAGGCTATGACCAATATACATGTACTGCTTGTTATGCCAACCAAATACATCTTAGCAGAGTGTATAATGTGAGGGATATACTACTAACCTTGAACAGACATTACTATCCTGTTTTTGAATTGATCTTATTGAAGCCTACATGGCTGATGTAGATAGACAAAATTCATTCATACTATGCCAGCATTTTACAGGTGAAAATTGAATACATATGTACCAGAAGTTTTACTTCTCAGCAAACATTGCATGATATATGTTTTGAGTTAATGCTTGTGCTCATGAAATATAAAAGAACAACATATTTTTCCTGTGTATGTATGTTTTATATACAGTTGCACCTGAGTTAAGCAGCCAGGTAAGTGACCATGCAAAAAGATGTCTGCTTAATGAAGGTATATGTACTTTAAAGAGGCACTCTCTAAAACTGGTGTCAGATTAAATAACTTCAAAAGATTTATTAAAATAGACGAATATTTGCTTCGAAGTACTAATGAAATTTGTCTTCTTAAAGGTCTCTAACTAAATTCAAAAACAGAAGTTCATCAGTTTTGTTAAAACTTTTGCATGTTTGAACCTTACAGGAAAACTAGATGACAGCCGTAACTCTATAAATCTGTCACGCATGTCAGACAGTCCGGATAGAGACTTCAAGCTTAGCCTGTCAGACTCCTCTTTGAATGGAGGACCAGGACATAAAACCAACGGCTTTGGTAGATCTTGGTAGGAATTATTTAAATCTATTTATAGTTATGTTGAGTAATGTTTATATTTAGTAATTTCTATGTAGAGTTAAGGAATCCAATTTGCAGTACATGCTAGAAGGTTATGCACAGGAATTGGATAGAGGTTATTGACCACAGAGTCAAGTGAAAACAGTGCAATATTTCAGTAACATTACGTATGTAAATAGCAAGTGTCCTGTGTATAACCAGCTATTATTGAACCTAGATCATGATTGGTAGGTTATTGTAGTCAAAAAAAAGCATGTTGGTTTGTTGGATAAAAGAAATAAGCAGTATTAATTGGTCTTGTTCAGATGCAATAAGACATTTTAAACTTGAACTTTAAAATTTCATAAGGTTACTTATCAGAAGTACAAAAAGATTAAACTGCCATTGGTTTGACAGTTTGCCAGTGCACACACTAAATGTGCTAGCTGTTGGTATGCCTGCCATTCAAACAAGTTCTATTGATGTGATGTTAAAGGAAAGCTGTAAAGATACTGCACAGTCTGTATCAGATACAGGATGTTTATGTTTAGAAAGAAGCTTCCAAGAACTGGCATTATAAAGTGATTGGGAAAAATGCATCAAAGGTGTAATTAAATTGTGTGCTAGCTGCAGCATGTTAGATAAGAAAGCTTTTAGAAAATGGTTCAAGGTTTTTGTTTCCATTTATATTCCTGAGAAATATTTTTATCATGCTATTTAAAGTTACAATATCAAAGAAAAAGAAATGTCAAATTTTTGTAATCAACATAATTATATCTTAAAATAAGTCATAAAAACATGATGACTGACAAGGAATGTTTTCTAAGATTTCTAGCTACCATAGCAAAATATATTACAAAGGTACATTTTTGTATATAAAAATTTAAAAGACCCTGGTTATCTTTTTTTATGTTTTGTGGAAAACAGTTAAAAGTTAAAAAATATCTGCAGTCTTGCAAAGGTGGCACTTCATTGTCGCCAAAGTCTGAACTAAATAACATGCTTTAGCCAATTATTATTAGATATAACATGAAAATACTTGATGAAAAATTGTGTCAGTGGGGAGATTAGTATTGGTTGGACCCATAATACTTTTTTCTTCATATCAGGATGGTCTAAGGGAGGTAACTCAAATATAACCTGTAAGACAAAATGAATACTTTATTCTACAGGATAAGTGTTGAATCTCTGGAGTCGCATACAACAGGACGGACGGATGAACGAGATGATCACGCTGATGGCGGATATTTAGATATAGATGATGACTCCATCCTGGCCGACTTCAAGATGCCGGATCTTGGGGTAATAATCTTAAAATGCTGGTCATAGTTGCTGAGCTTCTAATAAGTTTCTTTAAAGTCTTCTGCAATACATGAGTTTATCATGAAAAGGCAACCTGGCAAAAACAAGTCATCCTAATTATGGAGCCGCGATAGGGCACTGGTAGCGCATTCACCTCATAATCAAAGGGTCCTGGGTCCAATTCCCAACAGTGCCATAGTGGTTGTGTTCTTAGGCAAGACACAGATGTTTCCACATTGCCTCTCTCTCCTTTCAATATTTAGTTGATCTGGAATGAGTCTTGAGAGTGATTGATCCAAGTTGTAAGAGTAAATTAGTATAAAAATAGTAATCGTATCCGTTGGAGAAGTGAAGTTGTCAACCTGGCTGGGTTCAAACCCACAACCTCCACCTGTTTAGTGATCATATATCCCTGTATTTGTTCAGTAGACATTTAAATGTAAGCTGCACTTTGGAAACACAAGTGATTAATTTTTGTTTATGATCTACACCAAGCTCTCTGTAAGATAGGCTACCAGTAGTTAGTGTTGATAATGATTTAAAGTGTACAGATGCATGTTTCAACAAAGAACTGCTCAATTTCATTTTTCCCTGTTTATTTTTTTTCATAAGCCAGTCTAATGTCTCATATCTTCGGATGTAATTTTCCCTCCTTAGAGATGCTTCAAAAGATTACATTGTTTTTTGTTAGAAGTCGTCAAGATTATAAAGAGCTCTAAGGGAGATAAATCAAATCTTACAATTACTGTACGTAGCATGCTGTGACATGACGTCATTCTTCATAAAAGAAGAGCATAAGGATTTCATGAACATTTACTGATAAATTTTGCAGCCACTGTTCTAGTTATTTATAACTGTGTCAAAATTACTATCCAGTCTTAGATGAAGAGAACTGCCACCTGTAGGAAAGTCACACAGGGCAACTCCTACCCTGCTAACTTTCTGGAATAGATTTTTCTATCATTGCATTTTGGCTGTACCATAAGTCATTTTAGGGGATGTTTACTGACAATATTTATATAAGGTGTATGTCTTGATAAATGGAGACTTTGTTTAGAGCAAGAATGGAGAACACTGCAAATGCATTAACTTCTTAATGCACAGATAAATACAATTAGAAGTATAGGTAATAAAAGAAACTGTGTGCCACAGTGAAACAGTGACATGAGTACCATCCGTATCAAGTCACAGAAAAGTTTTATGTATGCATTTATCTTACTGAATCTACTAACAAGTTGATTTTATTTCAGTCGTCATTTGATTTTGGTGGATCATTCATGGATGAAGTGTTGAAAGCGCTCAATGAGAAGGAATCACAACTTGAATCTGGCAATGAGAAGCGGTCTGGTAGCTCCAAAGAAGACTTTGGTTCTCCTGGTGGTGAGAGAAGTCGGTCCCTATCGCCACCCAAGGAGGTGCGATCCCCACCCCCGCCTTTACCAGCACAGCCTCCTAGAGTGGTAAGTTACTAAGACTTGACTTTTGCAAATTTTGCTGAGTTTGTTTGCATGGTAGATCTGTATAAAAGCTACTTATGTAAACTATAATAATCTAGAAATAAAATATTAGCGCTAGTTAAAAAGTTTTCACATAATTATTTTGCATGTTGCTGTACTTAATCTTTTGAGATTTTTTTTACAAATGCTGATGTCTTGTGAAATACTGTTGCTAAGCAAATTCTTGAAACACTCACCTTTGTGATTCCACAGATTTTCTGGGGAAAATTAATAATACTATTGTTTGTTGTAGAATATGTATAGAGGACTTTAACATTTTAGAGTGTTGTTTATATTTTATGTTAGCTGAATAATGGTGAAAGGTTAGTAATATTGTATGTTTGTTTTTTCTGCTAACTGAAGGCTCCGAGGAGGTTCCCTAGCAAGAAGGTTTGTCGTGTGTAGTGACACATCTGTACTGATTGTTAAAAAAACCGCACCATTATGTTTAATACACTGTAACCTTGGAAACGCATGGCTCCAAAAACTTATACCAATTTTAGTTAATAAAAAAAGGGAAAATATCACTGTATACATAATATATATGGGTGTAGGTATATTTTAGAATTATTAGGGTTATAACCTGTCAAGTTATATTTGTTTACCTAGGACCCCATATTTAGAGAAAATATTTCATTTTGTGTAGGGTATAATTATGGGTTGGACGATAGGCAGTTTACCTTAAAATCTTGCTGATTGTAGTCATTGGGAATGGTTTAAAAAAAAGGAACTATTAAGTTTATTTAGGTCACCAGCATACCTTTTGAACACCAGGGGCAAGGCTGTAGGTCCAAAGAATCATTGTTTTGAAGTGAATCAGAAACATGGAAAGAATATTCACATGTTTCTATGTAATTGATAAGGAGTTTTTTTTAGTAATTTTATAGTAATTGAAAATTTTGCCCATTGAAGAAATATATCGTGTATAGCAGTACTAAAGCTTAAACCATTCCACAACTCATTTTGATATATGCATTTGTGATGTGCACTTTTTATGGCATGTGCCACTTACACCAGCTGGAGACGTCCTCACTGACAAGCACTTGTTCCTGTGCCTCTTTTATAGCATGTTTAAGGAATCGGCATAGTTTGGACATACATTGACTTATACTGTCATGTTACCACTGTACACTACCCTGGATCAAATTGATGACCAAAGTTCACTGGTTATGGTCATTGACTCGGATATAAATGCACAACTTTTTACTCCTGATACCAATCTAACTATGTGAACCAGTTGGCTGTTTTTTACAGATGGTAAAAGTGTGTAGTACTGGTCCCTCCAAAGATCAATGGTTAGGTAAACTGCCTGCCTATAGATAACTGAAAGGCGGTTAAACATGTGTTAAACCTCTAGAAAAAACCTTACAAGTATTATGGAAGATTTAGAGTTACCTTCTAAAATTGTGGGTTAATAACAAAATAGATAACAATAAAGAAATAAGTTACATGTAGTATTCTTTCCCTCATTAAGACAATTTGGTATTGTTTCAGCCGTTATTTCCAAGTTTACTGCTGTACTTACTGCCTTCCAGTAATTGTAGTGTGACTCATCTGATTTTAGTTTCCTTTTAGTTTGTCATGTCAGAGTTACCTCTCTTTTATTTTTTTTTGTAGTAACAGAGTTTTTTCTCCACCCTATATTTACTATAGTTTAACAGTTACACAAAGCACTTGCTGAAAACACTTTAGCAAAGCAACTTTTACTGTTCAGATTAACATACTTAAAATTATTTGCAAGATTGTTTTAGCTGTTTATAAATTATAAAAAAAAACAACAGATTATGAGCCCTTGGTAAGAAGAGCAAGTTTTCATTTTTGTATTAGCCTGAAATGGCCTTTAGGTGTTACCATGACGACAGCAAATGATTCTGACTGATCATGATTTGCACATTCCAAAATTTTCAGTAGGTAACACTTTGAACAATATATACCAATGAATGAGATATAATCAAAAGATGGACAAGTATGTTTCAGAAATTAAAGGTTGATTCTTATATAGAAAGTAAGGAATTGTTAAAAAAAAAAAAAAAAAAAAAAAATTTTAGAAGAAGCTTATCTCTTTTTTGAAAATTTTATTGAAAATCTTGCAAGTGATTTATTTTTTTCCCCCCCAAAAAGGGGGTGCATATAGCGTTGCACTTGTCCGTCCGTCCGTCCAGTCCGTCCAGTCCCCCCCCCCCCCCCCCCCCCCCCCCCCCCCCCCCCCCCCCCCCCCAAAAGATGGACCCTTAAACCGGTGGCAGATTTTGCTTAAACTAAACTTCAGAAATGTTAATGGTGTAAGGAAGGAATTTTTGCGGCGACAAATTTAACAGAATTATGGCCCTTTGTTGATTTTTCCCCCTATATATCTTGTGAACGCAACTCCTCTTAAACCGGATGGCAGATTTTGCTTAAACTTCCAGGGATGAACACCTTAATGTAGATGGTAGTAAAGAAAGGAATTTTTGCTCGACCAAATTTAAAGAATTATGGCCCTTTTTGATTTTTTTCATATATATGTAGAAATTTTGTGAAAGCAACCCCCCTTAAAACGGGGGGGAAATTTTTTCTAAACTTCCAGGGATGAACCTTAATTGTGTAGATGCAGTAAAGGAAGGAATTTTTGCTGCGGCCAAATTTAACAGAATTATGGCC
Source organism: Saxidomus purpurata (assembly GCA_022818135.1). NCBI lineage: Eukaryota > Metazoa > Mollusca > Bivalvia > Venerida > Veneridae > Saxidomus > Saxidomus purpurata. The sequence continues at coordinate 37,849 of JAFMSR010000494.1, forward strand.
CTTTGTTGATTTTTTCACTATATACCATATAGAAATTTTGTGAACGCAACTCCTCTTAAACTGGTTGGCACGATTTTGCTTAAACTTCCAGGGATGAACAACCTTAATGTGTAGATGGTAGTAAAGGAAGGAATTTTTTTTCCCCCCAAATTTAACAGAATTATGGCCCTTTGTTAAGTTTTTCCCTATATACCATATAGAAATATTGTGAACGCAACTCCTCCTTAAACCGGATGGCAGATTTTGCTTAAACTTCCAGGGATGAACAGCTTTGTGTAGATGGTAGTAAAAAAATTTTTGTTGCACCAAATTAAGAATTATGGCCCTTTTTTTTTTTTTTCTAAAAAAACCCCAAAATTTGTTATCCAATTTAACAGAATTATTGCCCTTTGTTGATTTTTTCACTATATACATATAAATAATTGAAAAATTTTACATTGTAATTTAATTTAACATGTACATAAGGTTACCTGTAGATCATTTTAGGTATATGTACAGAAATGAAAAAGTGAAAAAAAAAAATTCCAAAAAAAAAATCTTACATGATTGCTTGCTCTTGTTTATGAGCACATCTGCACAGTGGGGGCATCCGTGTCCTTTGGACCCCTTTTGTTTGAAACAATGTTTACTTTACTAAATTATAAAGTTAACAAATATCCTTAAATGTAATGATGTTGGAGAATTTCTTCTTATACAGTATGTCATATTACTACACAGCACATTCTTTCTTTGTAGAATATATTTATACTATGTTTGGGGTTGAACAACCAATAAAGCAATGGTGGCATTTAAAAAATTGTTCTTGTTGAGAATGTTCATGTTTTTTTTTTCTTGAAATATAATCACTGTATTTACAGGAGCCTGTGCCAGTGAAGCAGGAAGCAACCAGGTTACAGGCGAAGGTAAAACCAATGTCTACATCCGACGAAAAGATGATGGAGGATGCCATAAATATGGCTAATGAGTTTGCGACACAGAGCGAGCGAGCACAGATGGTGCGACAAGAATCTCTCTCCGATAAACACTCGGATACAGAGAGCGGCTCAGACTCACCTAGGTTGATTTCAAAATTAAAAGCTTCAATTAAACGAAGTCCAAAACGTGAAAGGAAGAGAACATTTTCGGACAGTTTGAATCAGGAAGTTAATGATGACGTTCCGCCAGAGGCCCAAGAAGCTTACAATATGTTAGTTGTTCATGGATCTATGAAGGAGGGGCCAAGGGGTTATCAGGGTGCATGTAGTAGTGACATTGATAAAAGAGAGTCTCTGGTGAGTAATGGAAGTGTTGGACATAATTTCGCATATGCAGACTCCTCTTCCTCAAGTGTTTCAAGGACTCCAGACAGGGATACGCCTGTCAAAATAGTATCAAGACGTTCATCAGAAAGGAGCTCTGTTTCACCACCAAATCTTGCAAGGATGCCAAGTAAAGGGACTCCTGACAGGCCAACACCGAAACCTCGACAAGAAGTGCCACCTCCTACTCTTCCAAAACGAGGGGAGATCCCAGTGCCAAAACCTAGACCAGAGATTCTGCGGGTGGAACCAACCCCAAGACCGCCTCCTCCAGTACCTTCTAAAGACTTTGATACGTCTAGTGCTCTAAGTAGTGAAAGTGCTTCAAACAATGCTTTTGATAATCCATTATTGATAAAAGAAGATGACTGGAATATTTCAGTAGAAAGTTTACACAGTGACAGAAATTCTCAGAACTTAAATGAAAAAGGAGATAGTTTGAACACTAGTACTGACTCTGGGAGAAAATCAACAAGTCCCTCTGATGTATCGCAGTCTCCAGCTTCTAAATTTTCGTTTTTCGGAGAAGAGTTTGACCAGCCATCGCCAAGGGAGATCATGAGCAAACTGGCGAGAGAAAGTAGATTACGCCGGTCTCTTGATCATCAGACTGGGGCTGCTGTAGGTGATGCAGGACCAAACAGAAATTTACGAGAACCACAGGGTATTCCTGGGAAAACTTTAGCCACAGCAAATACAGACGAGGAAGAAGTAGACACGAATCCACTTCGTATGCTTCGTGGTGGTGTAATTCCCGTTCGTGGCGGTCGTGGTGGTTCAGGTATGACTTCAAACAAACCTACCCTCCGTCATCCCAAACTCCACTTCTCTACGGGATCGTCACTGCAGCATTCAGTTAGCATGGATACAGGAAGGGACGTTAATGCGGGTCATACACAATCGAATCTTCTTCAAGATGAGGGAAATGAATCGTTAGATTCGAGGGAAGGTTCCCCTCCAGCTTTACCGCCCAGGTCTTTCAGCATTTGTGATAGTCATATAATCAGTAATCCCTTACCATTGCCTCCGCGTAATCCGCGGAGGACGGTAAGCCTTAATATAAAACCACGGGAAAGGAAGTACCCGCTTTTGCTTGATGACAGCACTAATTCTAACCACCACTCTCCAAATACGGTTTTGGGTTCACAATCTAGAGCTGTATCTCAAAGTGTCTCTGAAAGTGTTTCAAAAAGTTGTATTGAAGATTCTCAAAATACTTGTGAAACTAGGGTTTCTGACTCAATATTTCAAGAAATTCTTTCAACATGTTCAAAAATTGAAAAATATTCAAAACCATTCCCTTTACCTGAGCAAGTTCCTAGTGCATGCAGTACACTGCATGCAGCAGACTCACTAGCTGAATTACCTCAGGCCCCGCCCCCACCTCCGCCTCCTTATAAACTTGCAATCACTATGGAAACAGATGCTGAATATGGTGATGACAATGTTTTTGAACCTCCGGTTAGTGAAAATAGCTTCAACAGTACAAAAAATGTGAATTTATCAAGTGAGGGCGGGGTTTCCGGGTCTTCTACATTTCCACGCGGGTTTAAGTTATATGGGATTAGAAGTGTAAAGTGCTGTCTAGAGCAACTTGGATTCTATAATCTGATGGATCCATTTTGGGTGAAGAGTGTGGTTATAAGCGACCAGAGGAGCCCGTCTGAACCTGAATCAGATGCGTCACCTTTAATGCTTGCAAATTACAAATGTTCCGAGGGTGTTAGTTATGAAGACTTGCTTGACTTTGCCTTAGATAGGTAAATGTTGTCATTTTTTTTCTGTTTTTCCATTTTTTTCACTTCACTTTTGTAGGAAGATACACGTTCAAGCTTCTATATAAACTGAAGACTTTAGTAAAATTAACTGTTTATAATTATGTAGAAGATCTATAATATTTTGAAAAAGAAAATCACTATATGTAAAAAAAATTCTTTGCTGAAATTTTTCAGAAGAGTCTTTATAAGTTTGAAAGTGTATTCAAGGCATTTAACCTTCACTTATCTTTAAACACCTCATTCTTTTCCCCTGACTTTTCCATCTACAGTACTGGGTACCTTATATCTTAAACTTTCTTCAGTCTTTTCTTTCTGCATAGTTCTGATTTACAGAATTTAATCAGAAATTAACAGATTTCAAGCTTTGTTGTTTGGTAACAGTATTTGGAGTAGGCTTTTGTGTTGAACCTAATTTTCACCTGTGTTTTATGAATTAAACCATTTCCCCACCCCTTTGGTTCTTTGGTATACTTAAGTACCTAGTAGTCTTTTAGTTGTCATTATCCAGAAATTTATTTAGTTGTTATTCCAAAAGTTACATTTATTCTTATTACACTAGAGATCTCAGTATTATTTTGTAATAGCTAGTAATTGATTAGTACACAAATTACTTTATCAAGGTAAGCAGACAAGAATGCCAGCCAATGAATTTTATCTCCCATCAACATCATCCTTATGAATAAATCATAATTTAGTATTGAAAATCTAGCCACATTTTAGCTGGCCTGAGCACAATGTGTGCAGAGTTGGCTATTATGATCACGTGATGTTTGTTGACATTGTTACGCAGTCCTCATGGAAACAAGCCTGAATGTTTGTCATGATGATGTTTAGATTTAGCTTGTAACTTGGTCAAATAGAGTCAAAAACTGAGGCTCAACCAGATCAAAGGAATGTGTAGTGATTTTTCTAGACAACATTTTAGACGTGATTATCATTAAAATTGGTCAAACTGTTATGAAAATGTGGCACATGGGGTTGAAAACTTAGTCACCAGGTCAAATCTAAGACATTCTTGAGGCAAATTTTATTCTAGTTCTGAAGATTTGGGAGATATAGAACATGGATAACATGTTTATCATCCTGCTTTCTAGGTTAAATTCAAAACTAGGTCCCAAAGATAGTAGAACAGATATTCTTGGTTACACTCGTGAAGCCACATTTATGCAGGGAATGGAACTGACAAAGAATTGTTTTCACATTCAGACTTACATATTTTACATGAATCTCCCAGGTCTGATCATGTTATACCAATCTCAGTTGACTCAGGTGAGCGCTATAGGACCATTGTTGTCTTCTCATTCCCTCTTCAAATCATTGGCCATTACTGTCCTCATCATCAATGAAATGGTCAGTTGCATTTTACATCACCATCATTTTCATCATTACTGTCATCATCAACAACCAAATTCTCCTTATCATAACCTTCATCATTATTATCATCATAAAAGCTAATATGAATTTATCTCGGCCTCTTAGATAATGTTTCCCAACATAGGGGGTGATTTTACTTTAGTGAAGAAGATTCATTTGCAAGAAAAGATATGATTTATTGGTTACTACATAGTCAAAGTGTCAGTCTGTGACCTGGATCTATAGTTAACTAATACAGTACCAATATAAATACATTAAATATACATGTATATACAGTTATATATCTCCATATCAATTTTGTTACAATTAAAGGTGTTTGTTTTATCATTTAGAATGCTTTTTTATTTTGCCTGTTCAGAATACTGCATGCTTACAGTAGTTCTCAGTTTCTGCATGTATTCCTCACGTTCAATGTTATCTCTAAATGGGAGTTTGGTTTCTATATCTTTTTTTATTTTTTATAATCTTTACAGATAGCAAGTCTTCATAATTCTACCTGTATGCTAGTTAACTTAAAATGTTACAATATTCAAAGGCCTGTGGGTTATGGAAAGGCTTTAATTTGAAAGAATTTTGCTTGAAATGTTTAACAAATTCATCAATAAAGGACTCTTGACTGAACTTGCACTAACATGCAGATGTTTAAATGCATTTTCTGTATTAATTTGGTGGTTCAATGTCTAGCAGTGTAAGACTTTGTTTTACTTTTGTACAGTTTTTTTTTTATAACAAACCATTGTATTTATAGTATCTCTACCAACACTGTTTTCATCCATAGATCTTGCTGAGAAATTAGACCTTCAGAAAAAAAAGACATCAAATACCTATTTGGTTAAAGTATGTAATCAACTTTTTTTTTTTAGAGAGTACTAAGAGGTGTTAAAGTATGTTATGAAGATATCAAAGATAAAAATTTGAGAATTTCCTATTTACCAGTTGTTTACAATGATAGGAGCAAAATGAAACATATATATACAAGGTTGTAGTGACACTTTGAGATACAGCAAAATGCTGTGCACTTCCAACATATCTATGACACCTGTTTCAGAAAGGACTTTATTTACTTTCCAATTTTGCTGCTAAAAATGCACGGAAATAGCGCTGTATTTACTTGCCCAGACCTTGAGTCCTTGCAACCTTGCTCCGTTTGTGGCAAGTAATTCTGCCTTTGTGACCAGTGCAGATCATGATCAGTCTGCAATCTGTATGGTGTGATCATGATCTACACTGTTTGCTGTTAAATCAATAAATTCTCATTTGACATCCCTTCAGACAATCAATGATAATGTCCTAATAGAAAGATTGCTAATTGTTTTAAGAAATTTTTAGGGGTCAGGGTTCTGAATTTAGACAATTATATGTTGCAGTCTGTAGATATTTTTATCGTTGGAACTAGCAAAGATCAGCCTTGCTTTGTGATCTGTCTAAAGTCTAATATGTTCTTTATTCACTTTGTAAAATTTATAACGTTCTGTTGTATTTCCTTAATTTAAACAAAGCAGTAGCAGGAAAAGAAATCCTACTTGAAAATGTTCTTGTATTTAATTTTTTTTTCCTGCAGTCTGAAAAAATAACATGTAGGCAAGTACATACAGTTTTCATTTCTCAAATTGAGAATTTTAAATCATATTGATTAGTATTTATATGAAACATGTGTCAGTTCTGTGTACAAAGGTGGGTATTTTACAATCACAAAATGTCTTGCTTTACAGAGTCACCTCCCTTGAATTGTGAGGACACCGAAATGTGAGGAAGAACAAACAATTCGTTTGAAAGATATTTTGTAAATTTCAAAATATACTGAGCATTTCATTCTAAATATTTTCACTACTCCTTCCAATATGTGATGCTAATATTGCCTGAAACTGTAGAGATCTCTTGAAATCTTATTTTATTTTCTAGTGATAATAACAGAATCTTTTATATATTACAAGTATTGTATGAATGAATATAAACTTTTAGGTTTCCTCACTGAATTCTGTCACATCATTAAAACTACAGCAGTCATCAGAAGTATTATTTCGGGGGGGTAGAAAGTGTAACACTGCAGATAAACAAATATTACCCAGCGATGGTAAAGATTGTATGGTATATGTATACAGTCATGCAAATGCAAATATGTAAAATGGATTAATTTTGATGACTGCTGTGATCAGAGTTTCATATCATTGGTTGATGTCATATGCATTTGGTTTATCTGAAGACAACAACGGAAGAGACAGTGTGTAACATCTCTTTGATTCTGTGTAGTACATGTGTTTATTTTGATCTGAAACCAGATAACATGGCATGTACATAATTTGAATAAATTCTTACCGGAAGTTGTTACACATGTGTCTTCCGTGTTGGTTTTCAAGCAGTCAAACATTCTTGAGTTCTTTAATATATGTATAGAACAATTCAAGACATTTGACTGCTGTATGCAATATCTATGAATTGACTGTGATGTGTGACCTTAACAGCTGAAGGTGATCTAGTTTGTCTCTGTACAGAGGACGAGGCAATGTTAAGAAAATTCGGGGGGGGGGGGGAAATTCACAGTACTTTTTATACCGTAGACATTTGTCTTAGTTTCGGACACACAATTAACACAAGAAGCAAATTAGAATAAATGTACTGTTCATCAGCTGTTTTGTCATACACAAATAATGTATATTTTGGTAGAATTTTATTTGACTCTAACCCTGCAAATGACAAGGAATTTAGCTTTTGCAACAAGTGCAGATCATGATCAGCCTGAATGTCAACACAGTCTGATCATGATCTACACTGTTCACTGTTCTCTCAGGTTCCAGGAAGCACCGCTTTAAACAATTCATGGCCTATCTAATTTGAAAACAGGTCATGATTTTTTTAGAAATTTAAAGGAGTGAATGTTAACATGTTATATTCATGCCATAATGACATTATCAATTTGTGGAGTTAAACATAATGATCATGCAGTTACAAAAAGTCTGAAAACATTGTAGACATAGAAAATATTTTTTCAGAAGATCCTTTCGAAATTACATAAAAAAGATTGATTTTTTATTGAATGGTGGAAATAAATACGGAAATAATAGAATTAGAACTTTAGCACAGGTATATATAATACTCATGCCAACACCATCGTAACTTAATTATAATTATGTAGTAAAGATACAGACTTACCACAGATTTACATGGAAGTTCAAAAGATTTATCGAAAAACAAATTAATTGATAAAATGATTAATTTTATAAGAAACAGAATTCTTATTCCATATGAGCACAATCATGTTTAGACATTTTTGAATTTTGCATGTAACCCTGTGTGTCTTACAGCTTCAATACAGCATTAGATCAAATCTAATTTCAATATATTACCAACTTCATTCTGACTAGGGGTAAAATACTGGTATTTTTAGTGTGATATCCATAGTTAGCTTTGAATAGAAATGCAGTTTTAATTCACCTAATTATAAACACACCTGTATATCTCCCTGTATATGGAATGCAGTTATAATCTAGCCATCCCATCGCTGTAAAAACTGACAAATACAAATTTCTTGTAGTGTTTTCAGTACTCAGCTTCTAAATATAGCTTCTGACCTGTTAATTTTCATTGGCTGTTTTATATTTTTGTTTGCTTACCACAACAAGATAAGCTTCAGTATAACCATACTTCCATTCCCCATTATAGTCTATTGAAAAAAATGCTGTCAAACATGGGGGTAAAAGTCTTTGAACTGTATCTGCCAAAAGCAAGCCTTTTCTTCAGATATCACTCAACCTTGCTTACACTGTCGGAGCTCCCTGAAATTTCTTACTTTCACTTGAAATTCTTGTGCATGGCAATATCTCATCCAAAATTGCAGCACATTTTACTCGTCATTCTAAATTTTTACGTCATTTGAGTCCCACTGTTGGAAAATCAACATTTTCAAATGCGTATTTTGAAAAGACAAATTAATTTTTTTATCAGTATGAAACTCTGCTGTAATTAGTAAAAGTTCTGTTTTACATCTTACAGATAGATTATGTAGATAATTATGCAGGTTGTTACATTTTGTTTAAATTTACAGTGTTGGTTTTCTCACAGTGAGGCTCCTGTTATTCACAGTTAACAGAGTGATACCATCTTTTAATGTCTATAAAACAACATTCTAAAATAACATCAAGCACTCTTATATTTGTGAATGGATGGAATTTATAACACACCATAACAGCACAGGCTTGAAGGAGCCTGTTTCTCTATCATGTACTTGCCCAATGTGAAGTAATGGATATTAACATTTTAATAAAATGTATCTAGGTATTGTATACTCCTTTTGAGATTTTTTAACAATTTCTTAGGAAATGACATGAAAAGAAATATAGTTTACAGAAAAGTAGCTTTTATAATGTACCATGTTAACACTTCACTCATGATTGTTAAAAAGAAAAAAAGACATATAAATATAATGTAATAAGTATTTTAGACTCGAGAGAAATAAAACAGGTTTGTTTTCTTATGTGATGATTTAAGGCATATATTATTGTGTAAACTTTAATTCAGTTAGTGATCAGTACTACCAAATATTGCAATATGCGATAAACAAAAGTAAAATGATATATTTCATAACTTTTGAATTTTATAAGGTTTTATGGGTCAAAATTGTATTTTTTTTGCAGTAGACCAGTCTGCTATAGCCAGCTTGTCATTGGCTAGAAGTGAGCTGAGGTTCAAAACTGACTAATGAGAAGCCATAGATTTCAGACTGGTTCAGTAGAAAAGTTTTCATTTTAGGTCTAAAATTTACTTAGAAAAGTGACCTACTTTAGTTCAGTATTTATGTCACAAGCAAAAATGATGACATATAGATAGGTTATAGGACTATATGTAAGGTTATGATGATAGTAATGTTTATTCATTAAAGTAAATCAAGAGTGATAATGTAACAGTTTGTTATGGCTATGTTACAGGGAGAAGAATGGTGAGGAAATAGATCTCATGCAAAAACTCTTTGGTAGTGATGTAAGTATGCTCAAATCTCAAACCTACAGGCTGCTGTGGTTCTATGGCACTGAAACACGAGTGTTGCATAAAGTTCCCAGGTATCCAAAGATTTTAAAGACCTGCCTCTGTGGTCAATGATGGTCACTGATTTGTAATCAAACCTTACTGTGGTGAGAATGAATTGTTCAAAGCCCTTCTACTACCCAGTCTGAATGTGAGAAAGTTTGCATTTCTTGCCTACATGGGTGTATCCCATGAATGTGCTTAGGTAAACTTCCTACCTGTAAATAACTGAAATACTATTGAAACGAGCAGTTAGTCCTCAACAGGGCCTTTAACTTTTATTTATTTTGAGGAAGACCACATGGTATTGTCATGAAAATAAACACCCTTACAACCTGCTGGTGGGAAAAAGGCTTTTGTCACCACCTGAGCAATTGTTCTAAATTTGACTTCACACAACACTCGCCATATTTGTCATAAAACTATAAGCAGCATGCCTGTAGAACATGTGTAATCTTATAAATATCTGTGTTATATGTCGACTTTCAGCATGTACATTTTCCTGGTAGTTGCGAGTTTGATGGCACATTGTCTGATGGTCTGCAAAATAGTCAACAACTTTCTCATCCACTGATCAACAGTAACTGCCCTACAGGGATTTGAACCCAGGTTTGTGTAGGTGAGCCCAGATTGCCTGGTGGTTGGAAAAAAAAGACTGTTTTACTTGGGTCAGGAATATACTAATAATAATTATGACATAAGCTGTGAAACCAGCAGCTGTTACATATAGTTGTCTTTCTTTTGTTATATTATAGTAGAGTCCCACTGTGTGAAAAGCAATGTGTTTACTTCACATGAATTATAAGAAGAAAAAAAGATGTAATAAATGCAAGTGCTATATTATCACACTGTGATGAAGGAATAAACAGCTTGGATTCAGGTCAGACTGTGTGAATGTGACGGCTGATCTGGATCTCTGCTGGTTGCAAAGCTTAACATTTGTATTTGCACAGTGGGACTCGATACTTTACATATGTGAGCTTGAGCATATACAATGTAAAACCCTCGCTAGATCTAACACCATTTTAAAGGCCAGAACTTGCAATTAAAAAAACAAATGTACTTTTACTAAGAAGTTTGTTATTTGAAGTAAAAACTTCAGAGATCTTTTCTCGATGTCTTTGGGATTGGTTTAATGGTCTTCAGATTTTCCTTTAAGTGTTTTCAACTAACCACACCCTTGAAATTAAACATAAAATTGGTTTTTATTCAGGTGACGAGAGAGGACTGCCTAGAAGCATTGCAAGATACAAAATGGGACCTTCATAAAGCTATTAAGTTCATTAAACTGAAACAACTGCTCAGCATACAGCTCGGCGATGCAAGTCGATGTAAAGAGGCATTGCTAGCCTGCGATTGGAACGTTCAAAACGCGACAGACTATATGTTAAATGTGGAACGTGGACGATCAGGTCGACGTACCCCTCCCAGTCCTGAATGTGTGGACGTCTAGTCATGTGACCATTTAATCAGTAAGGATTAAAGGTCATTCAATGTGTGAAAGGTCATTCAATGTGTGAAAGGTCATTCAATGTGTGTAATGCATTGTAGTGTAATACACAGTCTTTTCATATCAGTGGAGATAATGAGACCACAGTGTTACAGTTTATAGAATATTTTTCTCTTCAAGATTGATCAACTGAAACTGATACAGGTCACATGACCACAACTAGTGCAGTCACATGACCACAGCTAGTTCAGACACATGACCATAGCTGGTGTAGTCATGTGACCAGTAATGTTTCTGGTATTTTATGATAAAGTTAACTTCTGTTAGATATATTTAAAGTGACTTTAATATTGTGCTAGTTAGTCATTTTGAGATCTGAGCTAGGTACTTATATCATAGTGCTAGAATTTAGTGCATAGATAAATTGAAAAACGATTATTTTGTGCCTGAAAAACTGCTGGAAAGTGCAATTTTACATTCTTTGTTAGTCTGGAAATATGCGACAAGTGGATTCAGAGGAGGGTATGAAACTTGTGAATTGTTGAAGAATTGAGTTATAAACTATGGTTGTTAATATCTTTTGATTACACTGTTAGAAGGGTTTCACATGCTGCAAGTGTATATTAAATAGCAGCATGAATTAGCAGAGTCCATGATTAAAGTAATGTTAGCATTACAATGCTAATCTGTCACCACTGCCGTATGTATAGATCTATACACAGTGCAAAGATGAGATAATTTAAGTAATAACGGAAAAGTTGGCAGTTTCTTTGGCTTTGTTAATTTTCAGCTGTACTATGGTTGTACCGTACATGTAAGTGTCAGTTGCATAGTTTGCTGTTAACATTGTCTTGAAGTTCACAGTTGAGATACAAAAACATTACAAATCATTCTACATCATAATCAAAGTACTGAAAGCACTGATGGAAGGGGATTTTTAAGCATGCTCTCTAATAAAACATTGTGAAAATATGACCAGGGAAGCAACACTTTAGCTATTTAAGAGCTTTAAAAACTGTATACTGATACTTTTTGTTGTATTGGTTTGTTTTTATACCCCAAAAAAAAAATTAAAGAGAAAAAAAAAAACCCCCCGGGTGGGGGGGGGGGGGGGGGGGGGGGGGGGGGGGGGGGGGGGGAACCAAAAAAAAAATTAAAAGAAAAAAAAAAAACCCCCCC
>JAFMSR010000495.1:0-50020 GCA_022818135.1 Saxidomus purpurata
TTGTTCTTTTAAATGTTTCATTAGAGTTCTGAATTCATGGAAAGATATTTGTGAACATTCTAATCTTGAAATTTTTGAAAATCCGGGAGCAACATTGTTAGTTTCATCTGAAACAATGTCTAGGTTTCTGGGTTTAGGAATAAATGTTTTGTTGACAGTGTGTGATCTACTAATATGTGCCTTGAACGTTGAGAAATTGTTGAAGCACTAATTACAAGTTTCCTGTGGGCAGTCAAAACAATATTTGGTACGTTTCTATGAAATCTACAATGTGAAACATATTTGATACAGTATCACATTCAAATGTGCAAATTTTACAGCTATAACTGGACATTTCTAAAACCAAATTGTTAACATGCAAGAAACAAAACAATATAATCACCAACCACAGTGACTGCTGATTCATGATACAGACCATGAAACCCTTGACAAGTTTTGCAAGTTATTTTTTACGTGCTTAAGTCAGTGGGTGGGGTAACGAAAAATTACAAAACATAATCAAACGTAGTAAACCTGGTACAACCATAATACAGTGTAATATGCTGGGTATATACCAGCAAAACACCAACTTATACGACAAAATTTACATACTAAGTCGATGAATAATACAAATGCAATTTTGAAATTATAGCAGACGCGTGTTTCTCCTTTGCATTTTCCCAGAATGCAGCGCTACAATGGTGTAAAACCAATAAACCAGTATACGGTAACGGAACCGTCATGAAAGGAACGGTGCTACCCTTTAAAAAAACGCGGAAATTTTAGTGTGTGTATTTAAAGCATTTGTTGAGTTTTAAGCATCTTTTTTCTTTCAGTTATAATATGGCTATTCATACTTTTAAAGCAACATGATCAGGACCTGAAAACAATCTTGAAGGTCACCCTTAAATACCACATATATGCAGACAGTTTCTCCAAATAATCGATCCTGAATCATTGAATTAAACAAAAACTGATTAACTGCGCTGACATGAAAACAACATTAAATGTCAATATCGACCCTTTATATCCCAAAAAGCGGACATGCAGACTGGATTTTTATTCATATATTCGATTCATTGATTTAAACAAAAATCGAAATATAGCGGCTTTTAAAAAAATCCTAGTATGTTTTGCAAAGGAATGTCATGGCATTGCTACCACTTAACAACCATATGTCATTTTGTTGTATTTTAATCGATTAAAAACTGTTTGACAAAATTTCACTAAATGAGAGAAATGGGTTCAACTATCGGAGTCACAGGATCACTGTAGCCGCTCATAGATTGAGGGTCCTAGGTTCGAGCCGTTCTTTTTATATGAGAACGATGGTAGTTTCCTTCGAAGGATAGGGTTCTCATGAATACTAGTTGTTCCTGGGACCGATGGTTACGTAAACTGTCCGCCTCTGAAAATTGCGGGCGTTAAACTCAAACAACAACAACCGCAGGTTCTATTACACCCTATGATAGCCACATGAGTTCTCTTTTCCCGGTACTTTAACTCCCTTTTCAATACAAGATCAAATTACTAGCATCTGCCGCTTATACCATTCAATAACACTTCTACAACCTTTTATCATGTTGCCCAAAATATTTTAACATATATGTAACACACAATTTTGAGATACATCCTATGGTAATAGTACAGATAAGGATGCTTAAGCCTTTGTTGTCGTCCAGGACTCTCTTAATATGGTGTTCTGATGGCTAGATCAATACAACTATTATCAGGATGCTGATTTAGGATCTTTGAAGAGGAACAAGCCTTTCGCATTAAGTATTTTACATAAAATCATCTTTGCATCGCAAAAAAAGAGTGGAACATGGCTTTTCGAAAACTGCTAGAAAACACAAATGCGTATGTTTGATCAGCAAAAACGAAGGTTATATGCAACAAATATTGTCTTATTTTTGTTTGACACTTTGAGGAGGATTTTATTACAAATACAGATTAGAATTTTGTGCACTCCAAGTCGTGCATATATACCATCGCAGATTACATATTGCACCGAAACATATCACAGCGCTGTGAATATAAGGTTTGCAACATGGTTAAGACTAGCTCATCATTAGTAATGTTAGACGCATATACGCGTATTTGTACGTCTAGCAGAATGTATGTCGTGATACTGAAATGTAAGGCGAGTGTCATAGTTTATTAAGTCCTAATTATACAGTATGGTATAATAGGGTTTTATCGTTGGTACCGGTTTCCCATATGACCAACGCCCCCAGAAGAGTTTAGTTATTTTAGGTTTTCGCGGGATAGTGCAAGATACAGAAAGCATCCCAATTCCAGAGACACCCCTGGTTCTTTATCATGCCAGGTTTTCACCCATACATGGGACCTCGGTTTTTAAGTCTCATCCGAAAGACTGTTAGTAATTTTAGTTGGTCAGCCCTGGGAATCGAACCCACAACCCCGAGATTACAAGTCTCGTGCTCTACCTATTGAGCTATCCGGGCTGACTTAAAAATACAGACCCTGGTACAGTCCATTTAAAATGAGACCCCTAGTGGGGCGGGGCTGTTTTCCCTTTATAACATTTATAGATACTTGCGAAAGAATCTTCTTTGAAATCAGTAATCAGAATTTTAATTGATTTGGTTATATTATTTATCACTTATCTTAATGTCTTACACTAAAACTGCTTTTAAAAAAGTGATTCCTTCAGAAATGAGGCCCAATTGGTGCAATACTCTTTTACTTATTAATAAAAACTATAACATCCTTTTTTATTTGAAACTAATAATCAGCATTTTATTTCATTTCACACAAATAATCAACTTCTAAGTATATGTCAACATTTTCAAATAATGATGATCCCTTAAAAATGAGGCTCCTTAAATTGTCTTTAATAATCTTTATAGGAACACAAAGAAATACAGTGATCAGAATGTAATATAATGTGGCCAAAAGAATAATCTTATGACCATTAACCAAAACTGCAAAAGGAAATTCACCATTCCATTAGGTAGGAAATTCATACCCGCTGGAAAAAGGTCCCCGCATGTGGTGGTGCTGTTTTATTTAAATCATCGGTTTCCCCTATATAATCTCGAAAAATAACTTCAATAATCCAATCGCTATAACTTCATTTAATTTAGCATAAATGATGTTATGACCTTATACCAAAATGGCTACACACACTTGTATCTACTGAGAAAGTGGCGGATCTATATGCCGGGGGATCCAAATTGAAGCTTTTTATTTGATTAATTTACTTATTTTATTTTGCAAAGCATAATATGTTCTATGATACATTATGTTTGAGATGGCATCTGTACAGCATACACGATCAGCAACAATACAAAATATTTAAAACAGTAAGTTGTATTGCCCATAATCAACAGCCAGTAGGGAACAATAAATTTTCAACTGTCTCAACAAAATTGCATTTGTAGCATAATTCTCTTCCATGTCCTTATCTGGATTATCCGATGGAGCGGTTTGTAATTATGTGCTCTGCATAAATGAGAACTGGATCATTTCTCGTAGAGATTGTATTTGCAAATAAATCACAGTATAACGTGAAATTTCCAAATGATTAAACGTAATTGTGGTATGCAGGGTGTGATGATCCTTAAATTTGTATAACTTTTTACTTGTTTAAAATCCATTTAAATGGGATGCAAATTATAATTTTTAACCACGCATTCAAAAATAAGTTGGGAAGTGATAGCAGTAAACAGTTTTATCCTTTCAGTAATAAATCCGCATATAAACTTTGAAACTGTAGAGTAAATATTTAACCGTACATGATTCAACATTGGCAATCAGGTCATATATTGTGATGCCCTGCACCCACATAATTAAAACACGTTTCCATAACGATACAAGAATCGACGTCGTGTGCTTCTACGTATACTACATTTAAAATAACTCTAGTCTTTTTAAAACTTTTTTTTCTAAATTAGTTTATGTTAGAATGGCGTTTACGTACGTTGTTTTCATGTAACAGCACCTGCAGAATCCCTAGGCTATGTTGGTGCCTCCGCCCTAACGCGCTCGGGCACCAACCATCTCTCGGGAGTCTGCAGATGTTATTACACGAACAAAAGTTAACCCTACATTGAAACTGTTCACTGCTTCTACCCAGTGAGCGAGGGCCCATTAGTTCTGAAATCTAGAACTTTTTAAAAATAACAAATTCTGAGCGAGTTGCTTTGCACTAAAGCAACTGAATTTTCTGTGAAAGCAGAACAATTTGCAACTTACACAT
The DNA here is from genome assembly GCA_022818135.1 of Saxidomus purpurata. Lineage (NCBI taxonomy): Eukaryota > Metazoa > Mollusca > Bivalvia > Venerida > Veneridae > Saxidomus > Saxidomus purpurata. Next base: position 4,205 of record JAFMSR010000495.1, read on the forward strand.
TTCTTGGATATTGCAAAAATAGAGAGGAAAACTTACGCTGGCTTGTTTATATCTGCATGCCTTAAGGCATTTTCTCTTTTAATGTAATGACCACAACGCTATCAAAACATCATGAACAGTTCCAGAAATACTTTTAGAAAATTAGTGGGTATGGGTATTTAAATTTGGTTCATTTGTTAGTGTAAATAATGCATTCGTAAGGTATGAGCAGGAATGCTTGATCATACAGTACCATTCATTCTGGTTAACAGTCGATGGATTCGCCGTCTAGTTTTGTATGTTTTGCACAAATTATTACAGTTCGCTGCTAATGTTTAAGACATTAAAAAACTCACCCACCTAAATGATGTTAATTTCATGTCTAAAGACATAACTGATGTAGTAAATAATGCATTCGTAAAATATGAACAGGAACTCTTGATCATTCCGATTTTGGCAGTCATTACCGTACAGGCCCATTTATTCTGGTCAACAGTCGATGGATTCTAGCTTTGTATGTTTTGCACAAATTGCAGTTCGCTGCTAATGTTTAAGACATTAAAAAAAATCACCCACCTAAATGATGTTAACTTCATAACTGAAGACATCACTAATGCAATAATTACATGTGTACTGATTTTATTCGCATATTCTTGACATTGAACATTATGTGATGTAGCTTCTGCATTGCTTAAGCTTTCAATACACATACTTTAAAACAATACTAAATGTGATCATGCAATTAACTAGCAAAGCAAACCTGATCAGTGGCATTTGATTTTTATTCCTTTTTTCCAGATGATAACACATTTTTTTTCAATTTCGCATATTGATAAAATTGGACACGGCTCTGAAAAATCAGAGTTGAAGACTTTGCTTCCAGCGTGACACCATAATGATTGAAATGCATGCAGCGAACGATTTTTAAGACATTCAGATTACCATATCTGCAAGGGGTGTAACCGTTGTTAGCACAATACTCACGTGCGTATAAGTCATCAGCAAAGATCGAAAATTTTAAAGGCACAAAAATGTAATAAAAATGAAAGGGTGGCGAGTATAGAGTCCGGATCACAAATGTTTGTTCTCGCAACGAATTCCAAAAATGGACTTGAAATGCCCAAATTTACGTCGATCGCTTTGCTCGCTCATGTTTAAGGATATAGAACTTGATTTTAATGAAGAAATGTACTCTTAAAAATCATCTAATTTTCCCAACAGACAAGCAGATCCTACATATCTATCTGTTAAGAGACCTAAACTATTCAAAATCATTCCTCGCAGGTACATGAGTAAGGAAAATTGAATCCGAGTATCCTTTTGTCCCATTTTCACTTGAAACAATCCACATACTTCTCAGATCTGTCAAAAAGGAATAAAATGATTTAAAAACTTCAATGTCAAATTTCCTCTTTCGCTTCACAAGCTCGGCTAGTTATACGGGAAATTTATATAGCGTTCCAAAAGGCGTCTGTCTTGTTCTTTTACTGGCTATTCTTTGATTTTAAAATGCATTGTTTATCAATGCTTTTGGATATCGCTAAATTTCCGAAATGTTTCGCGCCCCCAAGCTGAAATCCTGACATGGAAAAAGTGTTCATGTTTACTGGGCTGCTTTCAATTTCTTTGATGGTAAAATCAAACATCTTAGCAGTTCTGAGTCACTATCAGCTGAAACAGTCAAATATCCAAGCAACATTACGAAGATAATCAAAATATACGAGAACTCTGCGCTACATTCAAGTTAGTAGTTATAGCACGAGACGTTTGAAGAATATCCCGAAAGTCAAAATTGACTACAGGGCGTAGGAGTTTTTGCTAAGATGATTGATGACATAATTACTGAAAGAAAGAGAACGCGTTTGGCCTTCTTGTGCACTAGGGAGCTTCTGTCGTAATCGTAATGTAGAAATATAAGACTAGAAATATAACCACAAAATTAAAAAAAATCGTAACGCCATATCTTGTACCGACATTAAATATTATATGCCGTGGAAAGAATTTCAATTCGATCCACATGTCATGATAAGTGTATGTAGATCTACAATCTTTGTCATGTTTCTTCTGCTTGTGCATGTACTATCATAAATAAATATATTTAAACTTAATATAAATAACATAAATGCATGGTGTGATCACCTTACTGCTATAATTAAAACGAGACTGAACGAAGAACGCCTTAATGGTATATATTTAGCCTGTCCAAATTTCAAGGCTTGTTGGATGTGTCCTATAATAGACAATGCATATAAACCAATACAATATTCCTGCATGGGTATCTTTAAAAAGTTAAACCATTGACATAAATTAAGGACTACAATAAAGTTTTTGCAACTTTTCGATAGTCCTGTGTAGACATTTTATGGACAAGATCGACGACCTACATCTGCACGTTTTACGTTGGTTCAAGAATCCGCCAGAAGACAAAAACAGGAGTATTTTGTTATAAGAACGTGAGAAGGTATTGTCTTGAAAAGAAACAAGGTTATTAAATAGCAACTTGAATTACTTTATGTGCATGCAAAATTTTGAAGGACATAGGCTGTGTGACAATTTTAGCCTTGTAGACATAAAGAAATTACTTCTATGCGAATGAATAAATAGGCAACGCAGTCTGTAGTTCAGATGCAGTATGTCGGTCAATCACATAGTGCGTAAAATTACATATTATGTTGCAACAGTGTTGTCATGTGATTTTGATTAATGTTTTATTGATAAAGCTAGCGATGTGGAGCGCATGTGTCAGTTTGTCTGTTGAGCAGAATCTGTATCTCATACTTTGTTGTTTTACAGAGCATGGTTGATGACAATGGATTATGTTCAGAAATTCGACATTGAGTTAGACAAAGAGATATATTATGCTGGTGAAGTGGTTACAGGTCGGATCATTGTCATAACAACAGAGAATATCAAGGTCAAAGGTAAGTTTGCGTATATTTAACAAATTTGTTGTCATAACAACGCAAAATATTTAGGTCAAAGATAATGATACCCTTAATTGAGTAAAGGCTTTTAACATAGAATCGAAAATACCAAGCCGGTCATCTTTGATTCAGTTCGTCATTGAGCATATAGATTGTATTAACAAGGAAAATGTCAATGTAAAAGGTAGGTAAATTCGTCACTGTCATAGCAACGGAGACAGCGATGATTTAAAATAGGAATTCTCTTCGTATGTCGAACATATCAAAATAACAGGACTATCAATTTCAAGTGCTAATACTCTTCACTGAGCAAATTTGTTATAGAAAATATGTGGTCCCTTTTTGTAAGATCTACAGTATGGCATTGATAACAACTTGAGGTAACTTTACTGTAAGTGTACTTAGCGCAAATGCCTGAATTTAAGCAGGTCAAAATAAAAACAAAACAAAATCTTTTTTGAAGTAGTAAATTGCACGTGTAAAATGATATATCTTTTTAACATTTAGTAATTATGATGTTGTGTTGTTGACTTTTCTCGGTCGCATATAGTGTTTGACACTGATAAGAGCAGAGTATTGCACACATACTTTACCCATACGCAATACAACAACGTCAACAAGCGGTTGCATTAGTAGATAGACCTACCCGATAACCACTTATTCCAACCTTCTTTTATAGCTTGTTAATGATTTCTTTAAAACAAATTAGGTGTCTACGCAGTGAGAATTTAACGAAAGTTTGCTTTATTTTTTATTACAAAACAAACTTACAGGACAACACGCAAATCTGTTTCGATAGTCGTCTCAAAGTATATTCGTGTTAGTATCAAATGTATTTCCAGTACTAAATGCTTTATAAAAACTGAGATTGAAAGTGATTTGGCATATCTACAACCAGTATCTATAGATAACTATATGTATAATATATAAAATATGAAGGCTGAGGAAACAAATAGTGATCAATTTTCAGAGAAAAGCTATTGTCTGCTATTTACACCACTTGATAAAATCACACTTAACGCGACACAGTCAGCTATAAAGTGTTATCCTAATCAGTCTACCGAACGTGATGCTGTTGTCTGATCTCTCCATAAATGCCGTTGTCTATAGGAGAAAATCCAATTAAGGCATGAATCATAGACAAAAAAACTGTGATACTACGTACCACAGCGGGCCTAGAAACAACGCTTTCATGTAAATATTTTGAAATGGGAGATGCAAAATTATCTTGACAGACTTTAAAACAGAGACAGAATAAATTTATATTCTAGGTTCGTGTAAAGCAAATACTTGACTCTCTGGTTTGCGCATTTACGATTTACAGTTTCTCATTTTCATTATGTCATTTATGACTTTAAAAGAAACAAAAACATATTCATGAAAAAGCTTTCAATAATCTTTACGCTCTTTCCGTTTTTCATTCAGCGTTCATTAAAAGAAAGTTAACGAAGTTTATTATGATATCTTCTACGCTATGTTCCATTTATTCAAGTGATTCTTAGAATATACAATCCTGCCTTCAAAATTATTTGTAAACAAACCAACGCACATTTTCCCAACCACTGACAAGACTCGTTATGTCAAAGTGCAGCCCGACCATTTAGTTAACTTTGGCTACCTGTCAGTTTATTGCTGATAAAAAATAGACTGTGTCTCGCGATTTCATATCAGAAGTATGCTTATTAGACTAGAAAAAGATAATAGTCTTACGTAGCTCCTGGCATTCTGGCTAATTGAACTATTAATTCATTGTATAAATCATTTATTTCCAACGGATTTTTATGATGGAAATATGTATCCAAAATGATGAAGTCATATATTGCCTAATTTTTGTCTAAGAAAAGTCTGTTTTGTTTCATCAAACTATATTGCATACATTGTTTTATTCAGGTATTCGCTTGACTCTTCGTGGTAAGGCTCATACTGAGTGGAAAATAAACAAAGCCGGGGAAACACGAACGTTAAAAGACGACGAGTATTATATTGATGACAAACGAGTACTTTGGGGTAAAGGTATGTACTTGTGAAACCAAACAGGTTTCTCTTAACTGTTAGGGAACCAACTATTGACCATGAAAAAGTGCTAACTTTCAGATATCATTATCGAGATATAGCCTGATCACCGGGTGATTTAACTGTAAATTGATTCTGACTATGAATTTTCAATTTATATTTCTTTTCCATCGACATACATAAAATTACATTGACAAATACATTAAAACATGCAAATGGTCATTTTATTCAGTATTATTAGAGACTATTCTTCTAATCAATATTACATAAAAAAACTTATCAGAATGATATGTACGCTTTATAAAACGTAGAACCACTGTCAATCTTACAGATAAGATGTGTGCAAGACTGTATCTGCATATACAAGCTAAACCTGTCAAAATCTCCATAAAATCATTCTTAAAAATTGACCTGTAATGAACATGCAATTGCTGAAGTTTAAACAGATTTCTAAAACACCTAGTACCTTACATCAGATGTGAAATACACAGATTAACAGTATGGCTACAATAGTCAGGTGCTGAGAAAACCAAACCCCAACGACAATTTACTTTGCATCTGAAGTAGATCTAGATATGTGTAATGCAAACATTCAATAGTTGACGTTATGGTTTTATGCCACATTCTTGTTATTCACTTATATCAATACATATAAAGTACCTTTAAACATTTCAAAATATTAAAATTTTGTAGGTAAATATATGTCATTAAAGTTGGCCCTCTCACAACATGCCATGATGGCTAAAATATCTGATCAATACCACACTTAGTAACAAATCTTGTAACAGTAGATGTTTAGAATTATAACCACTGTTTTTGTTAACATAATAAAATAAAAACTATCTCTATACAAATCATTTTCGTCTTTTTAAAATGCTATTAAAGCAGGTTTTGGCAGACAATCGAACTAGACTCCTATCAGAAAATATTATTCAAAGTTTTGTTTTTTCTTCTGACATAGTTGGAAAGTCAAAACTAGATTTGCAGCCTTTTCGAACATGTTTTTCTCGTAAATCATCATCTCGTAAATCACCATGTAAATAACATTTCATTATAGCATGAAACTCTGTTTCCGCCTGGTCATTACAGAAGGGACATAACCTTTGCTCAACTGGCAACCTTTCATACTGTCCAGTTTCAAGACGAATGGGTGCAGTATCACATCTAAAATTAGAAAAAGCTGCCCTATGAGACCGCGGCATTATTAAATTACAATAGTCTTTCACTGAGTAAACATTCTTAAATTTACAGAATGTTCTGAGTTTATTCCCTCCATGTTTTCTTGGACCAACACTATCATTTATCACTCCTTCCTATGATATGACATAATCATTCATACATGCTTTATAGACTGTATCTGCAAAACTTACTTTATACATGAAAACTTCTGAGTGCCCCAGATTGCTGCACCATATGCAACTACAGACTACACCGTTGAGTCAAACAACTTGGTAAAACATTATAGGGCATTCCTCAAGCATTCTTAAACTTTGCAGTCAGCAATCATAAAGCTCTACCTGCAGACTTTGCCACCTGACTAGCTGTCACTTTAAAATCTTATTACTGATCTAGTGACAAACCTAAATATCATAATTTTGACTCCCAACATGTAAAAGTATGTTGTGTTAGACTCACACCTTTCTGTCGAAAGTGCATAAATGAATTTTCGAACAGTTTTTTTCACATATTTATGTCAGTAAATTCATAACGTTAACATTAAACCCAAATTGTTTTGGTACCCATAATTAGAAACTCGATTCAAAACTTGTGTTCCCACGGCGACATGTACTTGAAAGATTAAGGTTATGAACTTGCTTAAATTCATTTAATATTCTTTTGTCTTCCCGTGTTTAACCATTCAGATTGTCTAAGTGACGTATACATGTTAGTTAAAAGTCAAATTATCACAAATTGGAAATCTACAGCTCACAGCAAACACAAATATTGGCCCTGTAGCATTTTGTTATAAAGCATGTTACGTTATTTCCCCTGCGTAATTATTTGTCATAAACGTGAGTTTATTACTATTGTAATTGAATTTGTTGGCATATAACTACTGTATATAAAATAATGTTCAAATGTGATGTCTCATGCGGTCAATAAATTTGAATAGTCATTAATAAATGAATGTTTGTAAGCGTTACAAATATGACGCCGATGCACACGAAGTCCTCACAGCAAATCAACTGTATGTGTTCAGATCAACAGATTTACTACTTGACCATTGCAAATATATGACGTGTATAACAAGCAATTATGTTGATGACTTACAATTCAATAGTTTCAAAGAAATGCCCTAGATTGGTTTGCTAGATAGATTTATTTCTGCAAAAGAAACATATACATGTATATACATTGTTTTACATGATTCACAGTCATAATATAGAGACACAATTAAATACATGTACTATATTATGCACAAGAGAAACCAGTTGATGCCCCAGATATCAAGCATAACACAATAAAGAGCAAGCTCTTGTTTCCATTGTGGAACTTAAAGCTGCTCGCTCTCAGATTTTGGTAAAGAATTAAAGTTCTCCAAACTGTATGAAAATACATATTTTAGAACATATAGTCATATAGAAAGGTTCCAGTATAAATTCCTGTCAAGTATATTTGTTGAATTAAAATAATAGACTACCAAATGATAAAGCGTTGCAAACGCTTTTGAAATTCAATATTAACGTATAGTGTAGCGGTGCCGTAAAACCAGCACTTTCAAAAGATTTTTGCAAATTCCTTATTAGATTTGTACTTCTTATGTTGACTCAAGCCTTTAGTTTTATATTTATGTATTAGTATTTCATTTTTGATTTTTTTTCAACGACAACTGAGAGTGAGCAGCTTTAACATTGTTGGTATGACAGAAACAGGCAGTTATTAAAACATCTTATTTCAATGAAAAAAATCATACATGCCATGGTAGAATTATCACAGTACAGTATTGCATTACATTATCACAGGTTTTATCACATCGGTACTAATAGTATTGAAAGTTTTAATCATAAACAAATTAACTACCCACAAAATTTACTTCAGATTCAGTCGGAAAACTGTTTAAACTGCGATTATAAAGATACAATGAAGAAATATGTCATGGAGAACACTAGTGTCTGTAAAAAAACGAATTGAAGATAACTCATGAGCCAAAATGTATACATGAAACAATGAAAATTTTATGTTTTGCGTACACCGGCACCGTATTAGTTTTATTAGATGTGTATATTGATATCTTAATCTTGATATGTGAAATATGCAAATTTATGTGATCCAATAAAATTAACAGATGACTTACACAATACCTAAGAATAACCTTTCATCTCTGATTTATATTGTCATCAAAATGTACCAGATAATTACATCATTTCAAAGAGTATAATAAGTCTAATTACAATAACATAAAAATTTGCCACGGTAAACAGCAATAATAAATGTTTAAATAATTGCGACCAATTACATTTGTAACAATCCAATCCCTTTTTAATACTGCGTGGTTGTAAATGAACTTCCTTTGCACGGGGTTTAGCATCAGTTACATGTACCGGCTGTGACAGCTGTTAGGTTGTCAAGTATTCTGTATCTGGCATAAGGAGGCAGACTACAGTTTTCTTGGCTTTTCACACAACACTCGACTCCGCAACTTTCAAAACCACAACCCAAACACTGTAATCACATACCTGAAACAAATGTAGTACTTTTTAGCATGTCATGTGTGACTCAATAAAAATGCCAGTAATTTCAGTCCGAAACCAAAACCGTCATCCACCAGCTCAGCTTCTGTGTTTTCAGATATCGCGAAATCTGACGACAAAATAACACTTTTGCAAATGTTTCCTACCACTGAAAATTCTTCTACCTGATGGAACCAACTGCTACACTGTTTCCGACTCTTGAAACACTGTAAATCAAGAAAACAGCTCCATGCTACAAGGTTTCCATACCGTTTTTTCAAAATTTCAAATCTCCAAGGGTCCCTGTCAAAATGAAACTTGCTTCCCGGCTTTCTAGACAGACATGCTTTCGTACTTGGCAGCCATTACGTCACTAATGCAAGGTCAATGTCACTGGTTTCCTTTCATCAAATCACTAAATCTCAATACTTGACAATGAAAATGCTATATGCATGTTTAATTTATCACCAAGACCTGCACTTGGTCTGCTTCTACCTCTAATTTGTAAATTTAACCCTGGCCAATTCGTCACTAACCCTGAAACTGTATACTGCCTCCTAAACAGGGATAGAAACGATAGCTATGCAATATCCAGGTTTTGACTGGATCAAAGTTATGGTGGTGTAACCGGTAACCTTCAGCCTGATAGCAAGTAAGGGGAAATTTAGGTCAAAGTCCCGCTTGATCGTACATTTTTATTGCAAGGTGTGTGTTCCTGAAACATTGATAAGGAGAAACTTTGTATAATTTATATAAAACATACTATAATCCAGACCTACCTCCCCCTAGGAAAAATACCTTTATTATTAGTTTATTAATTTACTGATACATAAAAAGTCTTTAAAAGAAAATAAATTGTAAAATTTGTGATTGCTTGGCAATTTTCTCCAGACAAAAGACTTGTAGTAATATCGTTACTGCCGTGCATAATTTAATAGTTCTGTCATTTGAAATTACGAAATATGATAGTGTAGCACAATTTGAAATAGTACAATACTCCTGGGAACTGATTTCCTTCAAGGAGGTTTTGGTTTGTCAGAGAAATCTTCAATTTGCTCTCTCAGATTTCTAATTGAGAGAAAATAAAAGTTTTATGTTCCAACAAAACAATTATGTCTTCTTCTATGTAAACATTTAATAGTACAGACATTTCATTATTTTTCTCTGAATGCTCTCGTTTTACGTGTGGAGAAGTGTTTGTTTCTAAGTGAAATTGATTTGCTCAAGAAATCATGATTCAGTGAAATATCTAAAACATAATACATGTACACTGAACCGATTTAGAAACGCAAAGATTTCCCCTGTTGAACATTTTTATTTGAATGACGCTATTGTTTTTTATTTCTATTTAAGTCATGTTTTGCGATGAATCATTGAAATTTTACAAGAATTCAATTTTAAATTGTTTTTGTGGTGTATAAAATTTTAAAACACGATAACACTTAAAATAAATACTTTGCCAATTTGCGTTTCTACACTGGTTGAGTGTACATCAATGTACATGAGAGCGCATGCTTGCAATGCGTTTTGAAATATAAAATCAACAGATATAAGCTAATTTGAAGAGCTAGTATGTGATACTAGTAAAATTTAAAGATAATATTTGTAAAAGCGACATGTGCATCAAGTACAATAAAACTATTTTGTTTTAGTGATATATGCTTGAAATATGATAACAACATATTGTTACTACGGCATGTGCTTTTAATTCAATAGTATCACCATATACAGAAAAAGGTGTAGTTTCCTGAAACATAACAATGTTGAGATAATTTTGTCGTGCATATATCTCATTGATCTTACATGTGGTATGTTACTCAGATATCCAATTCACTTAAGAAAACATATACATGTATTAACGACATATTATTAAATGATACATGTCATATTCTTACATATCGTTACTTATTGTTACACTATATGGACGTTTATATTTGTTTTTGAGAATCAAATTGAATGGTTCTCTATGAGTCACAATCTGTTTTACCATCTTAAAGTTGAATCATATGTTAATGATTGTTCTAATTTCAGACAAAAATGAAGATGTTGCCATCACACCGATTTTGCCCCGTGGTCAGCACAACTACCCGTTTGAATTTAAGCTTCCAGAAACTGCGTTGCCTTGTTCGTTTGAGAGCAAGATAGGTCATGTTCGGTATTATCTGCGAGTTGTCATGGATATTCCATATGCCTCACCCCCACAGGGGATCAAGTATTTTACCATCATTGGACCTCATATTGACTGCATGGATGACAAATATTTGGTGAGTATGAATTTTCATATAGTAACTTTGAAATTCGTATTTCTATAAAAGAAATTCCGAATGACACATCGAGGTAAATATATATTGTATGTCTGCATCAGTTAATTGATAAAAGAGATATTAGATACTGAATGTACGTTAAAGTACATAGAAAGTTTACGTGGAGTGTAAGCATAGATAGACGTCTTCAATCATTGTGCATGCATAAAGACGATACGCACGGGACTAATCGTTGAAAAACCATTGTCTTTCAACTAATCTACTGAAGTGAATGATATTATTGCATTTAGAACGCTAATTTTCTTCAAAGTAGGGTCCATTTAATAATAGATGAGGAAGTCAGTATTATACTCGATGAATTCAATTAAGGGTGTGATAAAGGGGATGCCATTTACTATCGTGTGATCTCACTTTAATTAATGCGAGAATCTCGAGAAATCCCAAAGGAGAAACGAAGACTTTGAATATTGTTACAATAAAAAGGATTAGAATTGACATTCTCGACATTAAACCGCACATAATCTAAAACCCCTTTTTGTTGTGTTCATGTGTACAGGCAGAATATTTATACTAAATAAATACAGTCATTTTATAGTTTTTTAGTTAGTTTTTTGTTTTTCAGTCCATTCATATTTTCTCAGAAATATTACATCCATAGAAAGTCAATGGGTTATTTTCAAAGCATTTTAGGATGTCAGTACATTTTTTGTAACACGACAGCCTAAGCTATGTTTGTTAGCTTCGACCAGTGCAAAGGACATTTCAGTGCGCTAGTTTTTAGTATACATTGTATTAAATAACGAAAAATAACAGAAGTACTTAAAACTACAGATTCATTTCCAAGTATATTTAGTTTCAATTTCTTGTCAGTAAAATTTTGTAATGTTTAAACTGCAAAATGTAACGGTATGGCCATGATCTGTTAATATAATAATCAAAAGGAGGTCAGTTTGACACGTGTATAGTTTCTAGACCTAAATGTTTTGATAATTTTAGTAGTCATGGATTTTTCCGCAAGAAGAGACATCTTCAGAAATTATTACCCAGAGTTTAGGGAACTACTCTTCTGAAATCGTTTGAATTCCTCATTTGATTGACATTGTAATTGTTCTTGTGCTTACACGCTGTAGTCAATTGTGATATTTTAGAATCCTTTATGCTGATTTATGATAAATAACTCTGCAGTTCTATGAAAATGGTGGCGAGGTAGTTGTCTTAATACGCGAAATGTAAATCAGGTCAGTCTTAATTACAATTACTCCAAATGCAACAAGGCTGATAGATTGAATACTGCGTAAATAATGTGTTACATGTATGTACCGTGTCATAATTATATATCTTGCTGTATATTGATATACATATGTTCAGCTCTCCGAATAAGTAAGAAACTATAGTACAATATATATGTGTGTTATAATTATCTTTCAGTCGCCAAAATATGCAGACGACAAGCATCGGACATGTTGTTTTTGTTGCGTCCGCGGACTGGTTCGAATACAAGCAACTCTTGAAAGAAGTGCCTATTGCTGTGGAGAGCACATCCGGGTCAAAACAGAAATACAGAACGGAAACGATGAGCCCGTGTACCTTCTGTGTAAATTTGTGCAGGTATCTCATCAGATTTTTATAGTTAATGAATATGACATCATAGACGTATAAAAACGTTTATATATTAACGCTCTAGAATAATTTGTAGACCTTAATTCCGTTTGTAGGAATTAAGACAGTTTAATATAACGGCTCAAGGTGAACACATTTAAGGATTACTAAAGGTTTGCGTCTGTCATTATTGAATTTAACCAAAATAAACCAGACACATCTTTTTGAAATTGTTTCAGTCGAGTGAAATACATGGTCTATAAAAATAGAAAATCATTAAAAAAATTTCTTGTCCAAATCCACAAGAGGGAAGATATTTGATGAAGTAGTGTTAATTTGTAGTCTTCACAGCATACTCTTGTGGTTAACTCTGTTTCTGACGGGCCTCATTTTTTTATAAGGGCTTATATAGTAGGTTAAACTTTGGACAATAGGTTAGATAGTCCGTGTGTTGCATTGTCTGGCAGTTCCCTAGCTTCCTTATTCAAATAAAGTCCCTTAGCTGAAAAACTGTTCAAGAGATTCGAATACAAGTCATGAAAAAACGTTGAAAATACTATTTTTCAAATCTGTAAAGTCATCGATTTACTTAGTGTGAAAATTTGTGTTAAGGTCGAGTGCAAAGTTTCTTCAAATCATTTCATTTTTGTCACAATTTAAGATGTGTCTGTAGTGTTTTAACTCAGAAACCGTCGGTTGGAATTCATATAATTTCACAGGAAAATGTTTGTGGTGATCCTCTACCAAGAAATGTAAAAACTTGCATATAAGGCCATCATTATAAACCAGCATATAAGGTCATCATATCCCTCTTTATTCGTTGTCAGTTTAATGATATGAAGACGCGCTTTTGTATTAAACGAAAAGACAAAAATAACCATTTGAACAAAATTCCTCTCACGCTCAGAAACAATAACTATTCAGCTTTTTGCGGTAACCTATTACTTCATGATTACTGCATAATTTACAAGTAATCACTTATAATTATGATGACTGTAATAAAACATATCGTTAATAATCACAACCATTTGTAACAAAGCGTTCGAGGTAGGGAATGCGGACTCGTACTACGATATACGTACACGTAATACACATGTTACAAATGTTTACAACTATCAAATCAATGCGTAATTGTAGTCCAAATTAACAGTTTATCAAAATCGTATGACTGTTCTGGTGTGTCATAGTCCATAATTATACCTTTCATGTTGTTATTATCGTAGAGCGAACTAACTACCTAAAAGCACTAAGTATTCATGTAAAATTACGCAATAAAATGTAGTTCCGCATGGGTCAAACTAAGCTTAAGATTAAGAACAGTTATCAGGAAATACTGCGTATTGATTGCTTGACTTTAGACCATACCATAAATGACCAAGTTTAACGGAAGTGGAAAAATTGATTTGTCTGGAAGTGAACTATGAAGTTTAATGTGTACAAAACTTACTCAAGCGTGTATCCTATATACTCAGGAATTGAAACAAAAGGTCCATTGGTCTTATATCGGTCACACGAGTCAACAGAGAACATATGCAACCTATGATTATACCGGCATGACTTGTATAGCGTTTAAAGATCTTACTGTTGTATAAATATTCTGTGCAAGAGTAACTATACATATCCTAAAATAAAATTAAATTCTAACGGATGTTTTTATATAGAATATATATGGAAAACAGCCCCACACCGCTGGGGCCTCATGTTTTAAAGAATCATCTTCATTTGAGCAATAGGGGGGTAATGATACCATGATTAAAAGTTTCTAAAATTCCCATCCAAGGAGCCTCAGTTTTAGCCTACCTGGCATGAAGTGCCAGGGTGAACTATTAGGGTCGCTCACCGTCCGGCGAAATTAAAAATCTTCATCTCATAAACCTGAAGGCCCAGGGCAGGGCTTAGATATTTGGCGTGTATCTTTGTTCCATGGACCACAAAAAAAGACTGTTCAAATCATGAACTCACTTGATTTTACATAGGCTTAAATAGGAAAAGCGTTAAAAATCTTCTTGTCTTAGACCACGTGGTCTAGAGCTTATGTAGCAATGCCTTGTAAACCCATACAAAGATTGTTGAAATCATGACCCCTGGGTTAAAATTATTCTTTACTTTAAATAGATTTCTATAGGATCTTTTTAATCTTCTCTGAAACCACAAGGCCTCGATGCTAAATATTTGGCATGCAGCATTGCCAAGTTGACCTCTACCAAAATTGTTCAAATCATGACCTCTGGCTCAACATTAATACAGCCTGGGGTCGCTTGATTTCACATAGGCTTATATAAGGAAAACATCTTCTTGTCTAGAACCACAAGGCAAAGCGTCTAGACATTTGGAATGTATCATAATAATAATTATAAGTAGTGGACCTCTACGAGAGGTTCTCAAATCAGTACTACCATGTCTAAATCGACCCTTTCTGCGACCCGATTGTTGGCATTGTATTATAGCCAATGGTAGACAGGTGAACGATAAAGGACCATATTGGCCCCCTTGTTAAAGGGATCACATTCGTTTTAGCAATTTTGGTAGATAGTCATAAGGTTTCTAAGCTTACCTGGTTCTTTATGCCAGGGTAAGCTTTAAGATAAATAATTGTCCTTCGTCCGTCCGTTAACTTTTACTTCAAACGACATGTCCTCTGAAACCACTCGGCCAATGCTGATGAAACTTGACAGGCATGTTCCTTGAACAAAGCTCTACCAACAAATTTCAAAGAATTACATGCCATGTAGAAGTCTGGTTGCTATGGCAACACATAAAATCATCTCCTCAGAAACCACAAGGCCTTTAGCTTAGATATTTTGCATGTAGCATTGCCTAGTAGACATCTACAAAAACTGTTTAAATCAGGACCCCTCGGTGAAAATTTAGCCCGCCCGATTGTCACTTGATTTTACATAGGTTAGGAATAGGATAGGAAATACTTTAAAAATCTTCTTCTCTAAAACCACAAGGCATAGAGCTAAGATATTAAGGACATAGCATTGTCTAGTGGACCTCTACCAAGTTTGTTCAAATCATGCCTCTTGGGGTCAATATTGGCCCTGCCTAGGGGTCACTTGTTTTACATAGACATTTATAAGGAAACCTTTATAAATCTTCTTCTCCAAAACCACAATGCCTTGAGTTTAGATATTTAGTGTGTTGCAGTGTCTAGTGGACCTCTTCAAAGTGTGTTCAAATGATGACCCTAGGGTTAATATTGAGACTTCCTTAGCAACCAGTGACTTCCCCTAGCAACCAGTGAATTCCTAAGATAAGTGCACTGGTACTCAGGTGATCGATAATTCGATATTGGGCCAAGATGGTCCTCTTGTTAAATTTTCTAATACAATTAAATTCTGACCACTAGTTTCAGAGATTTGTGGATAGATTAATTATATCGAGAAAACAGCCCAAACCCACTGGGCGTTCAACTTAATTTTAGCAATGTTTGGTAGAAAGTCGTAACGTGATTATAATTGTCAAATAAAATTAAATTGTTACCAGTATTTTCAGAGAAGATTTTTCAAGTTTCTATAAAGATTAATTAGAGAAAACAGTCCCACCCCTTGGGGCCTCATTTATTTGTGAATCAGCTTAAATTTAGCAATTCTGATAGAAAGCCATTAGGCAATTATTTCTGCAAAATTGAATTTAATTCTTATCAAAATTTTCAAAGAGGAAGAATTTCCTTTTGTTTTCATTTAGGTTGCCGTGAGTTTTGCATGAATCAGCATCTTTAGTGCCAGATTGAGCTATTAGGATCGGATTCCGTCCGGCGTCCGTCCGTTAAAATTTTCCTTCAAACGACATCTACACTGAAACCACTAGGCTCATGATGATAATATATAACTTGGAAGGGATGCTCCTTGCATGAAACCCTTTCATAGTTGTTCAAATAATTCCATTCCATGCAGAACTCAAGATTGTTCAAATTATAACCCCCGGGTCAAATTGACCCCATCCGGGGTTCACTTGTTTTTATATAGGCTTTTGAAGGAAACACTTATCATCATGACCCTCTTGCTTTAGCTGTTTTGTTCGATGTTGATATAAGAAACATCGGTGCAAATTTCCATTGGCATTGGCCGAGGCGTTTTATAAGCGATGTCGTTTGTTTGTCTGTATATCTCCAGGAGACGATATATTTTCCAAAGAGCAAAACGAATACTCACCTTAGGAGAAAATCTCCATTCAAAACTGTCCATTTTCACCGCGCATTAACTCGTAATATGACTGATACAAAAAGTAGACAAAAAAAAACATCTAATTCTTATAAGTGAAGATTTCCTAGTATTTGTACTAACTCATGAGTCAGTTATATATCTATTTATTTTCTTGATTTAATCGATCAAAATTCTGTAAGAACTTGTAATGGTTATCATGAATTATTTATTTTTCTAAGTTAAAACGATTACAGTTAAAGCAATTGTGATAGTGATCCTGATTTTTATGATAATTATCAACTTTGAGTTTGTATTCTGTTTTGTACCAAGAAAACAGTTTACCTTCAAAATGGTGATTGAAAACACAAATGCGAACAGTATTATTACAAATCCGATACAAGTAGCTGCTAGGTGTGCTAGGGGTGTCAGTACATTGTACTGTAAATTCTGTGAAATACGTCTTAAGAAATATCTAAATCTTTTAATAAATTATGAATGTACCCTTAGTAAAATATTGAAAAGCATATAAAAGTTAAGAAAAGGTTACTACTAGTAATCGCATTCATAATGATTACAGGGAAATACATAGACAGACTGCAAAGTGTCATGAGCATTCTTATGGTTCTACGTGACGAAATAACTTTCCTTCCACACACACACACTACCATTAAAAGGAAACAGCTAAAACCTCACTAAATGAATTTCCGTTTGTTGAATAAATCTATTTCGTCTTCTCTGGGTCTACAACATATTTTACGTATGCGTTCAGCAACGAGCACACTTTGAATCGAAAATGAGCTTTGCTTAGTCAAAAGTGCAAACATATCAATATAATTATATCCATATCTTGACAATAAAGATTAACGAAGTGGATTGCTTAACAATATTAACATGTAAATGTTTAAAACATATTTAATTGCCTTGAAAGAGGTGTTGTAAATGAAGTAGAATCTCAAAAAGCCCTGGTTAGAGTTTAATGATACTTCACATAAGTGATAAGTATGCCTAGTTGTGCATGGTCCATCTTTCGGGTCACTAGGTCAAGATCACAGGGGCTAAAGATAATAAATTATTGTGCACTCTTAATCTCCTTAAACCCCGGTCACAATTGAATGATATTTCACAAAGTGATAAGCACCGTGCCTAGTTGTACATGGTCCATGTTGCGGGTCAAAGTCAAAGGGACTTGACATAATAAAAGTACGTGCGCTCTTAATTTCCAAAACCCCTGTTCAGAATGTAATGATACTTCACAGAAGTGATAAGTACTATGCCAATAATTAAATCATCTAATATATTTTATATACTGTGTCAGTGCGGTGTTCAGGAGCTATTCATCACCTTCAGTGATAATACTATTTCACATTGAAAACGGATACATATGGTACATTTCTTAGGCTTCTGTTGAACAAATTTAATTTGTTGTGAATTATTGGCGAACGTTGACTAGAAAATGATGGTGTAAATATTGAATTATAACCATACCGGGACAGTTAAAGTGACAGTTAATTAATTCAAAAGGAGAAAAAGAAGGGTTTACGTCTGTATCTGGACAAGACATGATGCCTGTACCAATCCAGTTCTAGTTCTAAGTGGTTGAATTCAAGTTGGAGCATTCATATTCAACTTATTATATAAGTACTTAATTTAGAATGTAATCTGGCTAAAATATAACCAACATAAAGAGTAATATATTTTGAAGCCTTACATATTCACTTGCAATTGCAAATCGCGTATTTAAATAGATTGTATGTAAAACACAATAGACGTCAGACACCATGACCGCAATAATAACCATAAAATGTGCAAGTGATAAATTGTTGTTTTATGTTTTCCAGTCTATTTTATCTATTTTTGTGAATCATTTTATCATAATTGAATAGGTGACAGCAGCAGAAGAAATTCTAATGATACATGTAATCATGACAATGTTACCATGACTTTAGGAAAGCTTTGCTTTTGTTTTCTATTTTTTGCACGAAGAAAACAGACTACCCAATTTTATTCAAATTTAAAGCATCTATCAGGAACACATGTGTATACGACCAGAGTAAACTCAGTTCATATAGTTCCTGTAATTATATTCAATGAAAAACCTGTGTAGAATATACAAAAATGTTTTTAATAAGCCTACTCAAAGGTAGATGGCATACATGTAACACATGAAACTGAGAAAACTGCTGAAAGGGTTAAGAATTTGATATACATGATGTATAATGATTATGGAGAGAACATTGACTGACAATTTCCGTGTTTAATCAAAGCGACGTGGGCACCTAATCCCTAGGGCTACACATGACGAAACAGTCACTGCCGTGAAACTGAAAAGCATTAAATAAAAATAGCTAGAACCATGCTATATAAAATAATTTTGTTGACTGAAATGTATTCTTACTTTCCCGAGTTTACATCCTAATAGGCTTATTAAGTTTTTGGGAGGCTGCGTTTTTGGTACGTGGCATTCCCTGTTTGATATTATTTTTGTTTTTATAACGTTTGCACAGAAATGATGCAACTAACGCACTTCTAAAATGATTAGCAGGATTTGATACACGTCAATATGGTAGAAAGGCTTTGTATCATATTAAGGAAGTAACGAGTTATTAAGTGGATTGTTTAAATGTTTGGTAATGTTGATGACTGGATTCATTAACGGTTAATGTAATTTATATATACATACGTGTAATGTATATTAGCTTTACGCTATTCAATTTCACATTCAAACAGTTACTAGTAATCTAACAGCATGTAGCTACAACAATGGTAGTTTAGTCTTCGAAAATATCATTTACTTTAAAATAGAATATTGGAATAAAATAAATTAAACAATAACACAGCAGGAGATGAAACTGTAAAGGTCATGTCGCCAGTCCTATATCTGAAGTTCAAGTTGCCAAGACAGTTCGTGTTCATTTAATTAAAGCTGATTACGTTTAAGGCAAAATGTCACCTTCTTTCTTTCTGTTCCTGGCATCAATAATTGAGCTGAAAGTTTAACATTCTGTTTATTTTAGAAATTTCAAAAGATACTTCGAAAGGTTCAATTAGAAATGGTGTGATTTTAGTGAGAAAATATGGCGTAAATAAGTCCTAAACAATTGTTAACGGTCAGAAAGTTCAGCTGAAAACTATTTATTGCTGCATGATATGAATTATTACTAAAATATTACCTGTAAATTTTCCTCCTTGTTATAAATCATAATCTGTAAAGAATATATAACAATCTTTAAAATTACAAATTTGATTTTAATTTGGCTCCACTGTTTTATTTTTTTCTGTACAAACAATGCACACTGAAAGAAGTTTACTGACCAATACAATGTTGATGGTTAGTCCAATTTGTTTGAGTACTAATTATTATAAATCAATGTGCCATAAACTTGATATTGTAAAGTGTTGATTGAAACATAGTAGAAGGGAGTACATTAATTGTATAGTAAATGTAGAGACGTTCTTTCATATCTGAGAAACTATTTATATTTTAATATCACTCCAAGAATTCTGTTCATTTATTTTCAGTATGTTGAGTACTACATGAACAAAGGCGTGTTGGGTATTATGAAATCTGTGAGTCACACGGTCTGGGAGTACCAGACAGAAACAGTGAGATCCAATCGTGTTCAGAAGCAAGACAAGTTGCAGGATGAGCTACAAGTGCCAGTGGTACCGCCTACACTCATCGACGTCTGCGGCCTCCTACAAATCCATTATATGCTCAAGGTAGAGTATTGTCTCGCTTGTATGGTGTATGGTCGTAGTACTATCTAAGTTAGGGGTATCATTTCAAGGTAAACAAAACAATACTAGAGAAAGCGTATAAATCTGATAAAAAAGTGTGAAAGGTGTGAGCATCCGGTTTTTAAGAACGTAGTTTTCATATTAGACACCTTTTCTTCACTAGATACAATAAACATAAAATTGATAAATACATTTATTAAGGTATCCCAAATTATGAGTACTATGTCTTAGCTGTAAGATAAAAATGCTTTGTGTACATGACCTTGTGTTTTATTTTGCCGAGAGGTGATTTCGAGTACCACTTCTTGAGTATCTATATCCAATAATTTGGTCTTCAAACTATGCCCCTGATGACACTCCTTAATTTTGAAAGTGCAATTGCAAGCAGCATTTATATTTATAAAGTACCATTGTTTGTTCAAAGGGGTACTCACTGAAATCTACTCGACTAGCGAACAGTTTAGATCATGATGATCATGATCAAAATCATTTGCTGACAGTCATTTTCTGCAAGGACCTTCTTTGTTCAAACGATGTATTCTCTACCCAAACATGGGTTTTCTTACACGATTCTAACGACTAGTTTATTATAAACCGCTTTCATTCTTGCAATGATATTTTATTTTGTTCAGTAACAGACGAATATGTTATGACATGGAAACAGAACATGTTATAAAGAAAGTTTACTAGATTAAATACTGTTCCCAGCCAAATGTTCGATGAGATAAACGAAAATAGGCAGATTTGAAGTAAAAGATCGAATACTTTATTGACACTGGCACCTTATATCTTTTAAGCACGTGAGAATGTAATCAGAATATCAGTTCAAACTCAGAAAACGATAAAATAAAAAGGAACAAGGCACACTTACATGGCAATACTGAAGAAAATTATGTCGTGAATACTAGATTAAATTGTGCGATTATTCATTTTAAGTAAATCTGTTTGTGAATTTTTAGTTGTATGTTGTTGGGGAGAATTCTGGTCAAATGATGCACGTTCAGTTCCCAATTACAATAGGAACAGTTCCATTCCGAATACCGAGCATGCCTCCACCTCAAATGATGTATGGTAAGTTTTTTTCAAACAACGCAACTGATGAACTCTTGATGTGCATAGAGGATAATATTTGTTTATTTCAGTAAATAAGCAGGGTACACTTCATTGAGAACACACAAACAATATTTTGATGCTTACAAATATTATCAATTCTGCAAGATATTTTCTGGTTTATTTCATGCTTTATCAGGCTTTAACTCATCGTGTTCTTCCGAAAATCATGATATCAAAAGAAATGTACACGCAAGAGAGTTTCAAAATTATTTGCATATTAAAGTTTGTGCAATAAAATTACAGACGAATGGGCTTTTGCAGAAGTTAAGCTTTATAGTAAACCTTTGTGACAATCGGATACAAGTGTTAAAGTTTTTTATCATACCTACAGATAAGATTCTTTAAAGTGCGTCTTGTACAATTTGCGCGACCTTTCATTCTGTTCAATGAAATGCATAATGTAGTTCAAAGCGACACTACTTATATCTGATGAAAACACCCGAAATCTATACTTCTAACCATTTTTTCCAGAGGTCGCAGCCGAATATGTCGAAGGCGGGAAGTATATAAGTTCAGAGTTTCAACTCGGTCAGGTGTACATGGGGGATGATTTCCAAGACAACGATGAAGTTGTTCTCTACAGACCTGTGTATTCATGTGTGCCTCACGAGAAAATTACTGTTACGAACATAAAAAGTAGATCGGATTCAACAGATCGTCCGGAGAATCTGGAGGGTGAAGCGGAGGCAACCTGTGAAGAAATAAATGTACTACCTAACCGAAAAAAATCTCAAAAATTAGCAGACAGAGTAGACTCCGTTAAAAATGGAGATAGACTGAAACCTGAAGTAGTTTTAGTTGACGAAGTGAGTTCATCTGAACCATGGGAGGTCATTGCCCTGAAAAAGTGAAAGTGTAATTCAAGCATCCTTGTATCTTATGTCATTGCATCAAATTACACAGTATTCCCCCAACAAATATTTAAAGGACAGCATTCATGTAAACGTTCTTACTTGATGGATATCGGATACTTTGCTGGTAGATCATTTTCTCAAACATTATTTCTTTCTTTTTTTGACAATGATGTACCCGACAATCTGCTCAGTGTCATTTTGTTTAATTTTTGCCTTATACATGAAATGATCAATAAATGTCACATGCTAACGTATTTCATTTGCCCTATTCTACAGATGTTCACATGCTATCATTTGTAATTATATGCAACCCATTTTATTTCAATCTCATCCGTCTTTATTTATATGTGCATGCTTTTTGGACAAGCTTTAAGCTCAAGCTCGAATTCTTGAATAATTAACTTCAAAGTTTTGATTGTTTATAAACTTTATATATGATCACTTGATCATTAGACACGTCCATAAGTTATTTGAAACAAAGTCTACGCTATGACCTTTGAACTGCAGCTAAAATTACAAAAGTACGCCAAAACGTCATCTAAAAATAATTACAACATAATTTAGAATTAATGTTTAATTCAGATCTAAACACGAAAGAGTAAATAACTACCAGCCTATTTTGCCGCTTATTCTTTTTAACCACCTGCATTATCAAGTCAAACCATTCTGCACATTGGTTCCCTCTATTGTGAATACAAAATCGGACATTTTATACTAGGAACATACATGGTTTAATGACTTAGTCTGCTTGAGTTTTGACGGTACCTTAGACAATAGTAGGTCAAGTAAAATGAAAATTTAAAATAATCAAAAAGCGGAGTTTTATATTGAGTTTACAATTGAGGTATAAAAAATATTTGGTAATCAAGTCAATTATAGATGGATTTACCACAACACAGTTCATACTGCAATTAGTTCAAGATTTAGTTGTGAAATTTAACCAGCCTGTATCACCAATACAAACCATTATAAGCCTACTCGCCATTGCCTTTTGACATCGGTCTACAATGTTCGTGCTTCATTTTCACTGCTCCAGTCCATACAATGTTTACACTTTTTTTGCTCTAGTCTTCATTACTGTTTTTGCCCCGCTTCATACTACTTTAAGTCATCAGTGCTTGCAGTTTTAGTAAGCTAAGTAAGTTATTTTAGCAGTATTTACATGTAAATAAATGGTACATCTAATATACATATGATATATAGGTCGCATAAGATGTTTGTAAACAGATGCTTATTCTTGTAAATTGCTGCAATATTCTTCATGATTCATAGGAAATTGTACTGCCTTAAATATTGCCTTAAAATTAAGGGAGAAAAGCAATTAGTCATGATTTGCCACTGTAGTTTGTTAGTGATGTTTAATTGAATGTTACTACATACTGGAAATTCTCGAGGAATTGCTTGGCACAATTTACTCATTTGCAGAGGAAGCATAAAAACTGATTGTTCTCACAGCCCTGTAATAGAAAATCATATGCGAAAAACTGGTATACCAACCTGTAATGTATACTTACTTTAATGTAACTGTCTAGTGATATATTTATTTCAAAGATTTCAAATGAAATTGATTATACTATTTGCCATCATTTGGTTATTGTTGGATATTTTATTATACTTTCTGTTTGCACTAAGGATTGACCACCATTCATCTTATCAATAATTACCTAGAAAGACTTGAAAGAAACGTTTATTATCATACTTAACATCAGCACATTGATATATATTCATTTTAAGTTCATCTGAAAATACACCATCTAAAAAAAGATATAATGGCAGACTTCAATGAGGTTACAAGGCAAAAAATAGGTAGAATTGGCTTACGTCGTGAAATGGGAAAATATTAATGACATTTTTCTGTGATGATTTATTTGATAAAAGACCATAATCTCCAAAATGACGGTTTACTGATTTCCTACAGCACTATTATTAGCTAAACCATTAAATATGTTCAGATTATGAATGTTTTGCAAATAATTTACATACTAGAAAATAGTATATTTCACTAATATACCGTACATGTACCAGTCTGTGAGTTCCTACAAAGAAACACTTATAGATCTCTATGAAACGCCTCGACTTTCTCGTATTGATAGTTTTACTTTATGGTGAACACTGTGCAAGCTTCTAGTTGTTATGAAGACAAAATGAAAATTTGTTTTGTACATTAAAAGGTTGTTTTGGTTGTGCATTTATCAATTTGTGAAGAACGTTTTCGAGTGGTTATGTACATTTAAAGGTGCTCGCTTTCAGATTTTGGTAAAACAATAATGTTTTTCAAACTGTCTAAAATTAACATGTTTTAGAATGATCCTGTATAAATACCTTTAAATTATTGCCGTATTTTTG
The DNA here is from genome assembly GCA_022818135.1 of Saxidomus purpurata. Taxonomy (NCBI): domain Eukaryota; kingdom Metazoa; phylum Mollusca; class Bivalvia; order Venerida; family Veneridae; genus Saxidomus; species Saxidomus purpurata. Next base: position 28,854 of record JAFMSR010000495.1, read on the forward strand.
AAAATATACGTAACCAAATTACAAACCGTTATAAACGCTTTTGAAAATCCAATATACTCATTTAGTGTAGTGGTGTCGATAAACCAAAGTCACCAATGTTTTCAACAGCTTTTTTCAAATTGCTATGAAGATTGTTACTAGTGTTGTTGGATCTAGCCATTACCTTTACATTTATGTTCTTATACTAGTATATCATTTTGCAGCAAATTGTTTCTTTTTTCATCGGACTCTGTGAACGAACAACTGTAACAGATCATTGTGTACAAACCTTTACTCGTTACGTAGCTAAAACTATTTGTTCTGTGCATTAAAAAAACTATTGGTGTACATTTTTCAAAATTGGCATTTAATAGATCGTAGTGTTCAAACTTCAGCTTGTTATGTAGATTCTGTATTAGAAAGTTTGTTGTTTACACTTTTTAAGTCCAACCTCTCTAAACAACACCTCTGAAGAGCAAAAACCTCCCTACAAAGACAAATGTTTTATGTTGCAAAGCAGTTATATCTGAACAAATTAACCTCCCCAGAGCAACAACCTCTGACTGACCGATAGCGATCACGTGCTCGGTGCGTGAAAGTACGTGTAGACTTGGATAATAACGTGTAGACCTGCGCAGATTTCAACCTGTCATTTCTGTTATAGTATCGCATGTATTCACTACATTTTATTAGGTATACGATATAATAGTTTTAGACTAATCTTTCGGTCAATATATAGCTTAAAGATCTGAGCAAAATTATATTGGCCTTGGACTTGGTCCTCGGTTATTATAACTTTTAACAAGTCCACATTTACCAGTTTGTTAAGCACATTTTTCAAGTGTTTATTTGTGTAATTGGAATTGATACCCCCCCCCCCCACCCCCCGAAGTAGCAACTATCAAAACGAGGCAGTAGACATTTTCATGACTGTGTACGTAGGTCTATATACGCTGCAGAGTTTACCAAAGTAATATTCATTCTAATGATACATTGACGTATAATCGGGGCCATTAGAAGGGACACTGCATTATAAATCTACTGTAACCGTTTTGTTTGTATTTTATTTTAAAAACTATTCCAACCAATAACAGTTCCCGCATTCGTCAACAGCAGATAAATTGTAACTCAAAATACTAAAAACCAATCTTGCCGTTTTTATAACAAATTCCTATATCCTTTTGAATACTGGGGTAAGAGCGTTTTAAAATACTGTCATTTCTGATCGAGGCTGTTGATCAATACGGGCGTCGATGTTATGCCTAAAACCATATTTTTGTATATAAAATACATTTCATACCTTTACTGCACTTCAAATAGTTTTATTTCTTCACCAACAAGTATTTTCATTTTCTGTTTTGATACAATGTTACTGACTGTATGTGATGCTGTTATAATCAATAAATATATGTAAAAAGGAAATTTCCTTATATTTGTTATTCAAAGTAGGTATTTTGTTTTGTACATGTTGAAACGATGGATCTTTTCGTGCGTTTTCGTATTAAAGCCCTAGCTGTGCTGATTACTTGCAGTACTATTGTACTGAGAAATCAAAGTTGTAACTGACTTTAACTGCGAAAGATAAAAATAAACAAGCAAACTTCCATCAACACTAGTTTTCTGTATAAATGCACAATTGAAGCTGCTCGCTCTCAGATTATGATGAAGAAAAAAAAACAATTACCGTGGAACTGTCTGAAATTAATATATTTTTGAACGAATCATCAAATAAAAAGGTTCCAGTATAAATTCCAGTAAATATTTATATATTTTTTTTTTAATTAAACGCTAACAAATTGTATCAAGCTTGCACAATTGCAATATAAACATAGAGTAGCCGTAAAACCAATATCAGCAACATTTCGAACACATTTTCTCAAATAGCTTCCTAGATTTTTACTTGTATTGTTGATTCTAACCTTAACTTTGACATTTTATGTATGAGTATATCAGTTATGATAAATTAGATTTTTCTCCGTAGAAGGTGAACGAACAGCTTTAAAAGTGCACAAAAAATAATCGATCTCCCTTTAGCATATCCGTCATTATTACTAAGTCTAATTAATTAAGGCATCTCTGATTCTGAGTAAATTGTGTGCATTATGATGAAAATCAATTAAATAAAGTAAAATCCCTGATTTCTGGATGATTTGATACCAGATGTATTCAAATGATTAACGAAAACAAGAAACGTTTTGCAGAAACCAGCATTGTTTTGTTCTGTTTAAACTATCTTTGCTGCTTATTTTTCAATATACAATGCGCAAACATGTTCTGAATATATTTTACAGAATAGTGTTAAGTTACATCAACACTTTTCAGTTTTGTCATATTGAATTAAATAATTAGATCCCAGGATTCTTTTAAATACTATATTGTTCATTTGCAGTCCATAAGTACGCACAATTTAAGCCTTATAATGAAGTATGTAATAGCATACACACTTTTTACAATAGTGTTGATCGTTTCACAATTAACGATGAAGATCTTTTTGCGCACATGTTATACAACGACAATTTTGTCTTCTTCCCTTGCCTGTGAATTTATGATGTACATGCACTACAACAGTGACATGAGTAAATAAAGCAAGGGAAAATGACTACGAAAATATGCAAAATACAAAACAAAGAAATATCAAATATTTAAAATTTTAAGATTTTCAAATACGAATGTTTTTATGTGACTGTCTGAAATTACTTTTCAACTCAAGAAACAGAATCACCAAAATAAAATTTCGCAATACATGTATGACTTTCGAAAATTCAAAATTATTGTATATAAATATTTCTCGTGTTACATCTCTACCTTACACGAAAGGATCGATATCATTCGTCAGCAAAAATGACTGACAGAGGGTTTGACTTGCTTCTTTATACATTTGGTCTATATGTAGCAAGCCTTCATCTCTAATTTAAAAAAACGATCAGGAATTATTCTTTTGTTACCCTCTTGAAGATCTTTTCAAGGTCTGCTTGTTCTTTAGAAAGGTTGGGCAAACAGAGTCTGATTTGTTTTCCTTCATATCTGTTAATGAATTTTAAAAGTATTTTCTCTTTAAAACATGATAAGACTTGGATACAAAATTAAAGGTTCTGGACTGATTCTCATGTGACCACTATCATATTGTTTTGATAAAGTTGATTCCTGTAAGAGGGTATGCTTATGTTTCCTTTCCTTTTCGTATTTACTGTAACATCTAGTTCAAAATTTCTTCTGAAACAAGTGATGTGAAAGAAAGTGGTTCTGCATATGCTCTAAATCTACATACATGTACTATGCGAGCAATCTTTGGCGATCTGGGCCCTTTTGTATATTCAAAGGAAATACAAACGACTCGGATGATTCTACATTCTGTCTGAAAAACTTTCACTCTGTAACCATCGGTCAGAGTATTTCCTATCTAAGTGTTGAAATCAACCTTGTTATCTTCTGTAACAATCCAATCAATAATAAAGCCCCTCGATAATGTTAAGCATAAAAGTTAGAAGAATAGCTAGCACAAATTTATCACCAAATAATCTCCACTGACCTCTAACCTTGTTTCCCAAAACTGCCTAACGACCTTCATAAATTCTTATTCAGACTCCACTTGATGATTAATTCATACACTTTGAATGATTGAACGAGACTGTGATGATGGCCCAATAAGGACCATACAGAACAACTCTATTGTGATGGAACTATATATAATTTCGTATACAATAGTATTGCTCTAAAGAACATGTTTTGACCTACTCTTCAATTTATTATCCACAATAGGAAATTGCTTCAAGAATTTTGCCGAGTCACTTAATTTGTTGTGAAAATTTTATGCCTTTAATGGAAATCAGTGTACCTCGGATAAAGCGTTTATAGATTTGTAATACACTCGTAAGCAAAATACCCCACATGCATGCGTCCTGTCATTGCATGCAAGTTACTATCATGTACATATGTAACCACTTATGGGATTGATTTGAATCATAAGTGCACAGGGATATCAGTCAAGCAAGCTTGATAAATCTTGCCTGAATTAAATGCAAAATTATGGTCCTTATTCAACTTGAAAATTCGGTTAAAGTTGTAAATGCAACACATATCTCAGTAACCACTAATAGGATCGACTTGAAACTTCAGAGAAGCCTTCAGTGCTATCAACATTCAAGTTAAATAGCTCTTAATTAACATTTATTTTAATTATGAAGATTTTAACTTTTCATGACTGCTTAGTTTATGCTTGATAATCACTTAATATTGGATGTATTTGAAACTACAGGAAATCATTGACGGGTATCAGTTTTGATAATAAGGAATGACCATAGAGTTACAGGACTTTAAGTTTAACAATTTTAAAACTTTTTGATAGAAATATTTTAAATGTTATATCAAAGTGTTTTGAATAGTCGAGCTTTCTGTCATCTGACAGCTCTTGTTAGACTCTTATCTTAAATTGTCATCCCTCGTTACATCATTACTTTTAATTTCTATACTTCTGACTTCAATACTTCTAACTTTCATACTTCAATGTATGAAGTATCAGATTTTTTACGAGTCACACTTCGGTCGAGCTTTTTAAGTAAAGGAGGATAATCAAACATGGGTTTAGGTGGAGTAATGATTCTGTGTCACTGTAGTTTTTCTTAAAATGCTCTATCACTGTGTGAAGTATCAACTCAATATTTTCAATATTTTTTAGTTATTCTCCGATTAAGAATTATCCGGACGGACCAAGGGACCAATGAGCGAATATATGCTGACAACCCCGAATAATTTCATTGTAAAATTTAAGTACTGAAAACGTAAAGAACTGGAAGGGAGGACGGAGACATGATATATCTTCAATTTCTAGGCAATCTTAATCGAACAGCCTAGTATGTCAACAAAAAGAGGCCGTATGAAAACTTCAAAACATAGTTTTGGGAAAAGACCAGTACATGTACGAGAACCCTTTCCTCTGTAAGAAACTGCCAAAGTTCTTATGTAAATAGTGGACTCGAACCCATTACTTTTATGTCGGAAAGTTGGGGATAGGGTTTTAGAACTAGTATCCCATACAACTTACATAGCCCATACCATCGCCCTACCAATAGCCAACCGTAGTCCCTACTGCAATGGTTACATTTTCTGGTAAAGTGTTTACTTGTGAAAAATTGTGATCAACAACCTGTATATATTCAAGGACAAAATAACTGCCCGTCTATTCACTGACATTTGTATTAATTAATTTATGGTTATTGATACACTCAATACACATATAACTTTTACTGCACCATCTGACAAATACTGAAATATCCAAACATTGCAACCACAGTTGTCTATGTAATAAACAAGAATATGTCTGGACATTCCTGATAAACAAGAGCATATAGAGTTGTCTGTAAAATCCATTTAATAATGAAAATCTCTTTAGTCGTCTACTCCCTTTGGACTCGGCTCTATAATTAATTCATACATTTTGAATGATTGAGCGAGAATGTGCATGATGGCTGCATACGGGCGATTCAGAGCAACCTAAATTTATCATCTAGTATAGCTCTGTTACAATGGGAGTTACGTCTCAAAGACATCGGGCTAACATCGGTTACAGGCTGTGTGTTATGAGTTCTCTCCATTAGGAGTCAATAATGGATGAAATGTCAAGATCATCTCACTAAAACATGTACAATGGTAAGATATTATACACTTCTATATTATACACTTATACTCTTGCCTTTTGTACCGATTATGTTGTATGCATACAGTTTTTGATTCCTGCTAAACGTTTTTGAAGACAATACCTTAATTGTGCACACATATTCATCAATCTAACCACAGTGATTAATCATAGCTTTTACTGTGTAATATTGTTAATGTCTTTCTCATTGGGTGTAACATGCAAACAAAAAGTACCCGATTAGATGTGATTGCACTTGCTATATAATGAAAATTCGCTCAGGTTTTTTTATATTCTTAATTGTTTGGTATGTTACGGCGTCCAAACTAACTATATTGATATTGCACTGTTGAAATGCATTTTTTAACGTTATTTGATGCATTTGATGCTTGACGTTTAATGAATCACCATTAACAGTTTGAATTAGTCGATCTATCATCCATATTTATCGCGATATGAAAAGATCCAAGTTGACAAAATTTTTAAGCGAAACAGTACCTTTGATTGTCTGTCCAACTCTTAGCCTGATTCATAGAAAGTGTCCAATCCTTTCAAAAGTGGGGAATCTATTTCATCACAGGTCAGAACCTACAACCGACGAGCTAAAACACAGAATCTCAAAATTGGCGTGCATGGAAACACGCCATCATGCCCAGAGGAAAGGCAGAGACATTAATGTAGCAAGTATTCATATCTAACAAGTAATGATAAAAACAGCTCTCGGCAAAATGAAACAGTAAATGAATACTAAAAATAGTCTATTAAAAGAACTATTTCTTATTATTCCCATAGTAACTCAAGCAGAAGCGCTGGTACTAGCCAGAAATATGGGAGAAAAAAACAGAGTCAATATGGGTATCAACAGATTGCTGAATTTTATGAACCATATCCAGTTTACTATAACAAACCTAGCTATAGTAATAAGTCTCGGTACAGTAGTGACATTCAGATCAGTTAGATTGACATAATTTCACATTGGATCCGTGTCCAAGGCCGTTTCTGCCAAATAGAATTTTTGTATGCTGGTGTAAATAGTACATATAGAGTCATTGGCACACCAAGGTCCTTTGCTGCAAATTTTAACAGGTGTAACCAAAGACCTTATGAGACAGTCGAGAAATTTGCTATGGACTTGCAGAAGCGTTTTAGTCTGAATACATGGTTTTTAAGAAAAAACTTTTATCGAGAAACGTTTCGTTTATGCATGTTGTGCAAATATATCGACATTTGCATATAATAAATCGCTATCCACCCAAAGATTACGAAAACATAAGTTTATGGAGAGTTTACAGAAATGCAACTCGTATGATTGTGTTAATTTGCCGATGTTTGCTGGAATTTTTAACTATCACTTTCAGGTTTGGTAACATTCCTTCCAATCAATGGAATTAAAGTTCTAGTCATCAATTAATAAGGAACAAAATACTTTATTATAATAAGTAGTGTACATTCATAAACCGTGTATCTGTCGGTGAGGAACACTCACTTTAAGAAGCAACTGAGGCATTTAAAATTAAGTTAACGATATATTAATTCTTCAGTATAAACCACAGTTGTTCTAAGTTTGCCTACATCTAATAGGCAGTGTCAGTCACATAAATAACTGTACGATACAGGGACATGTGTAAATTCTGAAGTGTCTAAATAGTATCGAACATGACTAAAATATATAAATATATAAAGCATGTCGTGAAATTTAATTCCAAAGGGACATTCAAACGTTTCCATCTAGATGGTATTAACTGGTTGAGCAATAGTAAACAAATGCATACACAGTAGAATTAAAAATACTATTTTTTTGTTTGTACTTGTGCTTATTAGGTCCACCAACCTCGTTCGAGGTATAATCGGTACGACCCGGCTAAAAATACTAGTGACTAAGCCTTGTTGATCTAATGGTTTCTTTTAGACTTTATCGGTCCTTTGAGGTTTATTGCAGGCTACATACACGATTAATAACCAGACGAAGAGAGGCAAATACCAGTGTAAAAGATGTTTTACCAATGGTTTCCGGGTAGGTATCGAATCGTATATACGTCCCTATTAGTAGAGTCTCATTCAGCTGCACTCTTGTCCAGGTGTATGGAGCAACAGGCTTTTCTAAATATTGTGTCCAAATACCAGAGACACAGTAGACTAGCCTAGGAAATGGATATTACCAACCATATCAAATACAAGATGGTTTCCAAGAATCCATTAGTACTCGATGAGTGAGGATGACACTATATTATGTGTGCCAGTTACTGATGGTATGCCGCTGCAGGAATCTCAATTTGTGGATGATCGTTTCGATGATGACAGTCTCAATAAAATGTTGAATTGGACCTAAGAGCAAGAGCAATTGACTGTCCTTGAAAACAGCTACACTAGCTACTACTGAGACGTTGTCGGAACCGAAATTTAACCAGGAAGGCACTATGCCCCTATATATGCTTAATTGGGTCCTCCAAACAGCAAACCAGACAGTGCATGAAACACATTCATATTACAGATGTATTCCAGGCAGCCATTCCATGTAAACCGATGTATCATTCTTATCTGCAGTCTTTTAGCAATCAAAACTCAGTAAGTATAGTCTGGTACCCAGCGCGGTAGATAAAGTAGCAAGTGGTACAGATGACCAGATAAGGAAGTCAATGTGAATACAATACCTGCCTACGGCCAGAAGAATACTACATTAATAATTACTTTACAATACATATATTTCCGATTTCTTAAAATGACGTCTGTATAGCCTTTAGATGTATTGTACTATACTTAAAACATTCAATGAAAAAAGCGACAAAATTGAAAATTTCAACGTAATATTAAATTCGCTTTTATGCACAGCTACCTAAACTCCTACCACACTCCCGCCCTCTCAACGTACACACATATACTGCAAAAATAGATAATCTTTCTAAGTGCTAGTTGAACTGATCTTCCAATCTACTGGTAAAATAGTTTTATATTCGACGATACAACCAAATTTATTTTTCTTTATCTGCACAACTGACAATCACCGAAGATTTGTACCCACATATATTATACAGCAAACAATGATAAGCCTTAAAATACTGGTTAAACAAATGCGCAAAAATTGCCTGTAAAATCCATTCAATGATGAAATTCTCTTTAGTCGAATTCTCCCTTTGGACTCTGCTTTATAATTAATTCATACACTTAGAATGATTGAACGAGAATGTGCGTGATGGCTGCATACGGGCGATTCAGAGCAACTTTAATTATATTGTGTTGAAACTATAATTCAGTATAAAAAATCACGACACGCAGATATTCTAGTTATCAAAGGATAAAATAATGAGCAGATGTGTATTGTTTCAGAAAAGCTAGCCTTGCAGTACTGTTAACATGATATTGCAATACCACTGGCACCAGAGTATTAAACTGCCCTGTAATTTTAACAAAATACCCCAATTTTACCAAAATAATACCATTTCATGAAAAAAAAAACCTACAAAACATTGTCAAAAAGTCATTTTCAGTCAAACCCCCGTATACACTGTTCTAATATAGCGGGGCATAACAATCATTTGATTGCATAAAACAACGTATAATCTTATATTTAATAGAAAACTACAGGTTAAAATGACAGAAAGCAAGATGCAATTTTGGCATTGATTGTCTTCCGTTGTTAATATCTATTAAACGACATACAGTCTATTTGGTAAACTTTTCTGTTCAGCCCCATCACTTTCCCATTATTTCAAGTAAGTGCAGTCTTTACAGTATGAAATTATTTCCTCATGGCCAATGATTACTAAAGTAGGTATTTTACCTGTGTAGAAGTGGTCGGTCAAACCTTTAGGTAGCGTTCCACAGCTTAGTTTTGATGGTGATATAAAACTGTCTAATCAGACTAGGCAAAGAATAAGACATTGATACACATGCAGGTTCTAATCATATATTATAAGTAAATTTTATATAGTGAACAGTTGATCATACACAAAGTATGAAATAATTTCATGGCATTTTATTACCGTATTATACACTGTATATACAAGTACATGTGCAAGTCTTGTGACTCCGATGAACTGTAAAATTTACTAAGAAAACCATTTAGATAATACATTATATATGTTTGAAAATGACCCTAACCTTTGAGTAGAAACTGTTACATTTTTAAGTTATTTTTACAATCATATTGTGCTGCACTGCTGAAAATTTGTGCTAAACATTTTACATCTATCTTTGTTAACCAGAATTGCTGAAGATTGTTTTTGCAAAAATAAATAATATCTAAATTCCTTGAGACTTCTCGGCAACGATCCCCAAAAATTCCTCTTTGCTTGACATTTTCACAGAACGTCTTCGTCGGCCAAAAATCCTACGAATACCACCTGAAAATAAAACCTCGCATGAAATATCTTATAACATGTCATATATCAAATAGACAAGATAGCACTCATGTCCCACAATTAATCTTATAAAGGGTAACTGGACAGAACAAGTATAGTGAACGCCAACAGTTTCTGGAAACCGCTGTGAACCTTTGAATGAATAATAAAAGTGCTGCCAAATTAGACATTTATGAAATCAACATAAATAGTTAAATTCTTTAGGAGAATAAGTAAATTAATCATGATCATTACGTTTAATTAGGCGTTTCACTTAAGTAAAGAATAAGTACTCTGGTCATAAACAAGAGTGCCAAGATGTCCCTATATCGCTCACCTGGCAGCCATTGGCTATAATACAAGGTCATCAATAGCAAAATTTTAACCTGGAGACATGATTTGAAAATTCTTGGAAAATGACAACTAGGCAATGATACAAGCCAAATATCTCAGCTCTAGGCCTTGTGGTTTTAGAAATAAAATATTTTTTAAGTTTTCCCAAATAAGCCTATGCTAAATTAAGAGACCCCCGGTGGGGTAAATTTTGAGCCGAGGGTCATAATTTGAACATTATCGGTAGAGGTCCACTAGGCAATGCCACATGCCACATATCTAAGCTCTAGGCTTTGTGGTTTCAGAGTAGAAGATTTTTAAAGTTTTTCCTACATAAGCCTATATAAAAACAAGTGACCCACCCCCCTCCGTGCGGGGTCAATTTATGACTCAGGGGTCATAATTGATTAATCTTGATAGAGGGTAATGCCACATGCCAAATATCGAAGCTCTATGCCTTCCTGTCATTGAGAAGAAGATTTTTAAGTTTTTCCTTTACATTGCAATGGCAACCAGAGTTCTACATGGAATTGAATTATTTGAACAACCTTAAAAGGGCTTCATGCAAGGAACATCCCTGCCAAGTTTCATCATCATTGGCTCAGAGATTACAGAGATGTCGTTTGAAGGAAAATATTAACGGTCGAACAACATACGACGGACGGTGAGCAATCCACTTTGTTCCAGGTGAGCTAAAAAAACTAAATTGTGGAAGTGTCTGGCGCATTTAACACCTTAAGTACAATCATCAGCAACCCAGGCACACAGATGACTCTAAGACCCAATAGGACTGAAGTTATTTCATAGGTGCCACGTTGTGTAATTGCTGCAATGTATTTTAAATACAAGTTTTATTCTGCGAGTCATCCAGTCGAATTGACACAGGTTTTCAAATTGTTGTCAATGTATACCAAAAATAAAATTAGTTTTCTATGTATTTGTTTTCAAATTTTGCAATCCTCTTTGTTCAACTGGGACTCAAGAGAATCGATATAGCAATTGGTGCGTCATACATATTCCAAGGCACAGAAATGCCTGACTGGTATCATTAAAAAACCTTCATTTGAAGAAAAACTGATACTCCAAGAAGATACCTTACATATCAAATGAGAGATTTTCAGATTACAATAAAACAAGAACTTTCTTTCATAAAGATGGTCTGCGCAATTTTGAGTACTAAGTGTATCGAAGCGATTGGTAGCTAGGTTTTAAAGTAAAGATACTGTAAAGTTTAATTTTAGTCAGATGGCGTCAAATGTCACAGGGATAGGAAACCTTGACCGAGAGGCGAACCCATGGCCCTTCGCTTGTAGAGATGTTAGAGCAAATGCACTCCTGAATGAGCTATGCGGCCACTTGCATATTTTCGCTCATATTGTGATTAAACAGACCGTGACATGTGCATCAGAAAAACAAACGTAATCCTTGTTTTTCTTATCGAATATGTTACTTGAAATACTGACCTTTTTATTCCACGACGGCTACAGACAAAAGATTTGTATCTAATAAATGTACATCTGTATGAAGACTGCCAGACCAAGAAACAGAACGGCTTCGGTATATACATTAAAGAGCTAACATGCCACCGAGATAAGGAACAGAACGGCGCCTGTGGCAGCACATTGTGGCAAGAAATAGAACCACTAAAGTAAATGTGTTCCTGTATAAAGATCGCAAAAATAAATAAGAAAAGGAGTCGTCAGCTCAAATAAATGCTTGTGCGAAGACCAAATCTAACGAAAATTATTTTACGCAGAAGTGAATTCATACCTGCGCAAAGACCTCCAATACAAGCCTCGCCTCGGCCACACCTTGAGCAGCGACGTCCAGGTATAAATGGATACTGGCCGGCAAAATTCCCTCTGAAAATGAATAACGTTGAAAATAATTAATATCTGTAACTGTATCCTGAGGAAATAAGATGGTTTGAAAAAATGTTCAGAATTTTATAAGCACAAATACATTTAGAAGATTCCTAAGTATTTTAACAATCAATGCACAAAAACAGTAAGCAGTCCGATCTTTATCTATATGTAATTACACTTACTTGTTTTGGTCCATTTTAAAGATGTTATCTGAAATTTATTGATATCTATAGCTCTCTAGATTGAGCCAATCGCTAATCAGATCTAGAGAACGAGAGAGGGGATAAACATATAGACAGTGGGAGAGACAGATACATCTGTTTTAATTACTGTAGTCATTGGTCTCAAATGCGGGGTTTTCTGTTTCCAGCGAAGTTCCAGTAGAATAAAAAAATCAAAAATGCAGCTTTTTGAAACCTTGTTCCTCCACCTTCGAAACAAATGTATAAGATATAAATGAAATAAACTCACGCTGGGGTATAAAAACATGCAAAATACATTCCATTTCGTTGAATCTGTCCAAGTCCAACTCTCAGTACTGGACAGTAACTTAAAGCGCATCCAACTCTTGCTGTCCTTGCCCATATTAACTGGAAGAGACACAATATGAGGTTACAAAAACGAAGTCTTATACCAATTGGTCAGCGTCCATTTAGTCTCCGTACACAAGTAGCCACTAGTATGTAGTCAGCCTTAATGAAAACTCGCTAAACTCGGTGCTAGGATCTTTAGTATCATAGAACAACATATCAGTTCAAAATGAAATATTTGGCTTTATGTGTGCACTTTCACATCGAGCCCTGCAATTGAACTGTGGAACATGTACCAAATTATGAAGGTAAATAGTAAGGGATACGTCAAGGAAGTGCACATTATATCTTAACAATCATGCAAATGAATTGTACAATCAGCAAACGAATTTTAGAAAAAATATGTAGATTTAGTTTATTTCACACCATATGCACTGCGATCAATAGCCTTCTACCAATTGTACCACGTGACAGTCCGAAGTGGACTCGCTGAACATGTTTTTATTCAGATCCATATTTGCATAACACGCATTATGAAGGATAACTCTACTGCTTCTTACAGAAAGTGTTGAACGTTTTGTCTCCCTTGCCAGTAGATTTAGGCGGTATGTGCAACTTAATAGTCCGGTTACAGAATTGACCTAATATTTGTCATTATTCTTTTGTTTAGTACTACATTGTCAAATCTGTGTACCCGTCCAACAGAATTCAGTATTGTAGTCAACACTGTATATTAACCCATAGGAGCTCGATGTCGGGATTATGCTTTTTCCGGCTTTGTTTTGTCTTTTTACATTTATCTAAGATCCAAGCTAACAAAATATGATCTTATTTTCCCCGGATCTTAACTTTCATATTTTACCACTGAAGTACTGATAAAAGAAAACGAGTGACATACGCCATGTTATCCAACACAAACTGCTAAGAGTGACGTCCCTTTTTTATTTTTATTTTCATTTTTTTTTTTTTTTTTTTTGCAACACTCATGGACAGTGTGCTCAATTTGTTCAAATGGTATGACAATATAATAGTCCATGACTGCTTCATTAAAAAAATTAAACTGTTCTGCCAGTTTTTGAAATTGCCACCACACTATGTTTACGTGTATAGGTTCCGATTCCATGTTGCGTCACATTGGTAGACGGAGGACCAGTTTTAGAGGGACGTCACTCTTAGCAGTTTGTGTTGGATAACATGGCGTATGTCACTCCTTTTCTTTTATCAGTACTTCAGTCGTAAAATATGAAAGTTAAGATCCTGGGAAAATAAGATCATATTTTGTTAGCTTGGTTCTTAGATAAATGTAAAAAGACAAAACAAAGCAGGAAAAAGCACATAGTATTGTAATTTCCTTCCTTTGCACGCTGGACATTGGGAATACATTTTGAACGTTAGCATGTAAGGCCCTATGGTTTAGGTGTGACATGTAGTAAGTTTTTTTAAAATGACTCCGCCCAATTCAGTGCCGTACAATTTTCGTATACGGGAAAGCCTCGTGTAGTACAAAATGACCATTTAGTCAGTATTTTAAGAAACTTGATAAATTTTACATAAACGTTGATATTAATAATTTAAGTTAAGCCAGTGTGCATAACTTGTATGAAGAAACAACTTGCCGTATACAGACCCCTGCACTTAAATACCTCTCTTAAATCTCTGTTTGACCTGTAAAACACTGTATTGTATATACCTGTGTATAGTGACACGCTGCGCCACATCCTGTGGACCATCGATAGAGGCGTTTCTCCGAGGCCCATAGTCCAATGGACCTTTGTATCACAGATCGCGGGGGCACGGGACGCCCCGTGCTGGTAAAATAAGACAGATTTTCACCAAGACCTCTTCTTTGATGTTCGAAATAGCATGTTTCTGACCACTGTGCCGCCCTCCGCTCTAGATATGGGTCCCACGTCTATGTGTCAGACAGAGAGAAAAACATTTGTTAATAACATTTTTCTTGTTAATCGATATGTATCAATCATTTTTAGTGCGTTGCGCTAATTTCTTATTTCCAGGCAATAAAAACTGAATTATGAGACTTAACAGCAGAAAGAGTTCAAAATATTCCCTTATTCACAAGACTTGCATGTTACAATGTTAAACAAAATTATGGCGCCCACTTACATAAATTCATGCATGCATACAGTCATTAAAACTTATCAGTGCAGTCAATTTGAGTCAAAGTAATAGGTCAAACTACAGCTGGTGTTTTTGTCAGTTTTTGAAAATTGTTAATTTTTGTATGTCTCGGCCTCGTGGCCATGAATATCTGGCATTGCAGTATCACATCTCAATCTTTGCTAGTTCTTGTTAGCACTCCCTTGGTCTTCAAGATAAGGGTAGTATGACGAGAAAGTTTGACTGAGACAAAGGTAATATTGCTTAATCAGGTAAAGTACGAATGTATAAAAAAAATATGCATTTACCCGTGATATAAAATTCAAATTATGGTGAAAATTGCTTATATTCCGGACATCTGATTAGATTTTATGACAATGTGGAAAAAAATAAAACAGTTTCAGAAAAACTTAAAGTATGCCATGCGGTTATCTTTCTAACAAAATATGCAAGCTAATAATTATTAACATACCAGTAGACATAAAATATACTAAAGTTTGGCTTCATGTTTGCCCACGATGCGATATCCTGAACTCGCAGTTTCAAGATTTTGTCATCAAAACGAGGTAAAATTTACGTCGACTATACCTTTGTTACTATTAAAATTAGTTTTAAAACAGTTTCAAGATTTTGTCATCAAAACGAGGTAAAATTTACGTCGACTATACCTTTGTTACTATTAAAATTTGTTTTAAAACAGTCACATTTCTTTCAAAACTTACGAGACGTCTCATGTTTGAGGCAGGCTCCGTACGTCTGTAGAAGTTGTGCGCCTGAAGTATGGCTCTTTGAAACGGACGGATGTTAAGCAATACGCATGCGCAATATGGCACTAATGACGCAATCAAATATGTCTGGACAGTCTTCATACCGCTTTCTGTCAATGAATGATATGTCTATTGATGGTAATAGCATAAAATGTACCGACACTGTGAATTTAAATGGATCAAGCGACAATAAATTACGAGAAGTAAATACGTGCAACATCTGGATGCAGACGGATATGCCTCTGATCCCTTAGCATAGTTGTCACATGTTTCCATCCATAATTTGCTCACAGTTACCTATAGCGACCAGTATGAGGCAGCTGGCATAAACTAACAACTTGTACCGGAGATCTTCCACAATCAAACGTCACGAACGTAATTCAATAGTAATTATACTTTAACTGCAAATTATAATAATAATAATAATAATAATAATAATCTCTTTATTTTCAGAAGGTAACTCATTAAGACATAACAAATATTAAGTGCAGTACATTAATAGGTGATAAATCTTATATACAATGAGGCCTTCTTAAACAATTTTAAAACAAATTCAAACAAGTATAAACAACACAATATGAATAAGACTATCGTAATATGCATACATATTACATTAAGATATAGAAATAATGACAGACATAAAAGATTATGTTTCACTTACAATATAAAGTAGGTTGCAAAAATGTATTTACAATTTATCAGTCTTAAGCAGAAATGTTTTTAAGCTATATTTGAACGCACTGACATTTGATAAAAGTCTTATATCAACAGGTATTATGAATTGATTATGTTGCAATGATTTGATAGACCTTATTAAATTCTTTGTTAAGTCGTTGTGTTTCAAGCGTGGCAGTAAATTGTGGTAACTTCAAACATTGGCTCGTATGTTGCATTATTTAGGTATTATCTAATACGCGTTAGATTTAATTATAAAATACATAAAATGAAAAACTTAACTGATTGTTGTTTGGCATTGAACTAATATGGTTTTCAGCGCAGCTTTTGACCGAAATTACTCAGTAAGGCACCTTTTAATTGGATAACACCTTATGAAAAAGGTCACTAAAATACTTTTCAGGTGTTCATGATTGATTTTATAATTTTAGTATATAAATAATTCATATCTATCAGCATAATATGTTGCTACCTCCAAACTAAAATTAATTGAAAGCGTTTGCCCTGTAAGCAAAGGTTCCGGGTTCGCCTCCTGGTACACTTTTTCAGCTTTCTTACTGCAGAAAGAGAAAATTTGACATTAATTTTTACCATGAAATTTTGGTACCAATCACTTTCATATTTTTTAAAGATAGTCCTTGTTTCTTTTCTTATTTTTCGTGTTTCTTTAAACCAACACTTGATAAATATTTTTTACACGAAATTAGAAGAGTGCCGTGAATCGTAATAAAATACCTACCTTATTTTGAATGAATTATCAAATCAGCAGATATATTTCAAATTACGATAAAAAGACACACATTTTTCTCCAGTTGTATATAGGAAATACAATCAAAACAAGAGCGCGTACACTTAATAGTCATGTTTTCCCGACGTAAATGGCTTTCTATTTATATGGATAGGTGTTTGAAGCAAAAAGGTTCTTCATGTCCGGGCCAGGCCTGTCAGGTTGTTTAACAAGTCACCTGTGTGAACCGCATGTCTGTGGTTTGGTCAAAGGTGTAACGGATTCGGTTCATTTATGAAAACGGATTTACTAGGTCAATGATAGAGTTCGATAAAATAATATACGTGAGGCTTTTCAATCAAGAAAGGGAGAACATTGCAACATTAACCGGAAACATTGTAATGGAGCCCATGATTATTGATTAAAGCAGTTTAAAGTTAATAAATTGTACACGTTTCTTTAACGTCAAAATAAAACTCTGTTTGCTTCTTCCTTACCGTATTAGTTCCTCGACTTTATTTCTAAAAACAAACGGAGAAACCTGGTACCTTTTGCAATGGGGCAATCGTGTGCAGCAGGGTTAAAAAGCCCGAGCCCCTGTCACAGCTACAGACACGGTCCCCATTACATTTAATGAAATGTGTTCTACATTTGATTATGCGCCATACACATTCGCGTTATGAGCATTCACATGGACCAGTATGTCCGTACGTTTTCAAGTTTAAACGTTATTAGAAGTATTTCTAATTGTTGATGTAACAGGGGAAGCAATCACGGAGGAGATATTTGCCATTGCAACTTGAACAGTTCCATCTCTTTTATCAAAATTGGCAGGTAACTGGTGACTATTTTTTACTTGTTGTACATATGTAAAAATGACAAATCAATTAGGTTTTTGAAAATAACATGAAAGTATCATTTATGATAAAATAATTACATAATGAAGACATAGTTACACTAGACTTCCGTACCAGTTTAAGTGCATCTGTATTTAACAAAGTAAAGTTGTAAGTGAAAACATTTGCTAAACACAAATAAAGACATTAATGTCAGTAGAGCATTTCTGTTTTCTGTTTAATTGGCCCAGAACATATGTCATGACAATAAGTCTATGTTTATTGACAGTCGCATGCCCTATAAACAAACTGCGTATCAATAAATAACAGTTCAGAAATAATACATAATTAGTAAATTCCGCAATTGCAGATCTAGGTACTGTTATCTGTTGTATTGCATTCGCTTAACATAGTTTTGGCAGTGAATAGTTCTTTGTTTAGTAATTCACAGATTTTTTCCTGCGAAAACAAATCACACTATTTAGCAGACTTAGTGTGTTTTAGTTAGTTAAAATCGCTTTCGTTTCTGCAACTGGTTATTTCGTCCACCAGAAAACTGTTCTTCGAACAACAGGCATACGTGATGATCGAGGGCTTGAGTTCGCGTTGTTCAAAGTTTCGGTATAAGTGACGGAGGAGTCAGACTGCACTTTGACGTTGTCAAGGAAATTTCCATTTCTGGAGTTTGAAGTAGCATTTGCTGGTTTCGAACACAGTCCGCCAGTACAGGTTTCTCCAGCGTCGCATTTCGTGCACTGTTCTCCTAGGGTATACGGATATCTCCCGACGAAATTACCTCTGTAACAATAGAAAGCAATATAAAAACAAATTACCTGATAAACATAAATTGTATACAATATTATCACTGTCTATATTCATATTATTCAAGTTAACATAACCATTTGATATATATTACCTAGCAAACATTGTGTTTTTTAAGTAGGATAGTCCTTTTGGACATGTTATCTCCGCGTTACATGAAGGTAAAGTCATAACATACATCACTTGTAAACACAGTAAAGTTTCTGTATTGAGACCACCCTTCGGTGTCTTATTAGCGAGACCTTTAAACAATGAAATTAAGCATTTGGTTCTGAAATGTCTGGTCGTAATATCGATGGCAGTCTTAATATAAGGTGGTCTTAATAGCGAAATTTTACCGTACAAGAATTCCTTCCTGTGTGAAAACAAATTCATTCAACAGTACCATTTATATCTATTGTCATCATCACTTGTATAAAAACAATTCACATTACATCTGAAGCGACTAGCATGAAATACTCACACATAAAGATGAAAGAGAAATAATTGGCCGATTGTGATCGTCATTTTACAACAATTTTCTTCAGAACAATCCAAATTTTGCTTTTGATCTTTCGGTGTCATTTAGTTACAAAATTATTCAGATATTTATATGTTTTTGCCGCATTCCTTTTTGACTTTTCGTCTATGTCCTAAAACTTATATGTAGACATAACTTACTTTTGGATTATGTTGTTGGCTACTTGCCAAGTAGCTGGGATCAAGCTCAGTGCCATTGTGATAAAGAAGGTGTCTACTCAATAATTTTACAAAGGAATCAGATATTGCTATAGAACTTGCTATATAGGATGACGGTTTTATTTGCAAGTGGAGCCACTGGGGTCAAGGTCAAACTCACGTAACTGAAAACACTGAATCAATGTAAGGTCAATTTTCTAGATTTTGAGTGAAGAATTCTGTCCTAACCTTCGTGTAAGTAAGCTTGTATGGACCCCTTAATCTGGATGTTTTGTATTTGGGGCCGCTGTTACTAATATAGAAAGAATATTCAAGTTCAATAACTGAGACAAAGTTTTTCTCTTGTGCTTGTATGCATGCAATATGGTCCAAAAAATGTCTACTAATAAGATGCGCTTTCGTTTAACATTTTCCTTGCAAATTCTGTTTTTGTTGGAAGAATAACTTGTACTCTTGGGAAATCATCCTGCGTTTGATGAATTACTTTTCAAGTTAATATTTGACGTTGGCGAACTGCAGATGTTGAAGTGGCATTTTAAGCTGAATAGACGGAAAAATAGCAGAATGCGATTGCGTTTATTATTGAAAGAGTGTTACAAGAATAAAACAATGTTTCTCGAGATTACAGATGGCACTTGGCACTTCTTTATAACCATTGCAACATATGGTCTTATTTTAATAACGTCAATGTTTGCGTTTTAGATTTATAAAGTAATAATATGCTGGGCAAAGGAAATATATTATGCAACATAGAAATACAGGTTTTAGATACACCAAGTTTTGCCATTGTGACATCGCGTATCGCCGTCGTGACTTCGAGCATCGCCATCGTCACTTTGCGTATCGCTTACCTATCAAATATTGAGGACGCTGTCGAACATTTCATACGCGCTACGCAAAGACGATACGCAGTCACGATATCCATCGTAAGTTTACGCTACATCATCGTAACATCGCGCTTCGTCATCGTTACTTCGCGTATCGTAATTTCGCGCTTCGCCATC
Source organism: Saxidomus purpurata (assembly GCA_022818135.1). Classification (NCBI taxonomy): domain Eukaryota; kingdom Metazoa; phylum Mollusca; class Bivalvia; order Venerida; family Veneridae; genus Saxidomus; species Saxidomus purpurata. The sequence goes on from JAFMSR010000495.1 coordinate 49,157, forward strand.
GTCTCTTCGCGTTTCGCCATCGTCACTTCGCGCGTCATGTACCGACATAGTCACTATGCGTATCGATTTCGTTTCATGAATTCGTGTACATGTTGCTGTCAAAAATGGTGGACGTTGTCGAACATGTCGTAAGCGATGCTTTAAGATACGATAATGATTAGCGAAGTCACGATGGCGATACGCTATGTCACGATGGCAATTCGCGAAGTCATGATGGCGATATGCGATACGCGAAATCAATGTGACGATACATTGTACGACAAGTCACGATGACGATACGCGAACACACGATGGCGATGTGCGATAAGCGAAATCAAGGTGACGATACATTGTACGCCAAGTCACGATGACGATACGCAAAGCCACGATGGCGATGTGCGATACGCGAAATCAATGTGACGATACATTATACGCGAAGTCACGATGACGATACGCGATGTTTTCTTTCGTTACTTCGCATTAACTTCACGTCATCGCCACCGTAACTTTGCTCATCGTCATCGTTACTTCACGTGTATGAATTATTAGAGAGGAGACGATGGATCTAACGGAACACCGTACATAACCCATACTAATCACCAGTTTCTTACACTTCATAGAGAAAAGTCGTTAGTTTTTTGGAGTTCACTATTTAAATAAAATCGATATTTCACTGAAACAAACAAATTTTCTTTCTGTTTTATGTTTTCTTGTCAAAATAGTTAAGAACATTAATTTACTGATAAAGCATCAAAAATAGTTCTAAAGTTAATTTCAGATAAAAGTATTTAAGAAATCATATCTATCTTTATTATCCAATGTAACTGAAACATTAATTTATTAGATATAAATTGAAACAAATCTTAAATAAAAAAGTCTGCACTT